>WOGZ01000228.1:0-55246 GCA_009733775.1 Alectoria sarmentosa
AACAGCAACAGCAACAGCAACAGCAACAGCAACAGCAACAGCAACAGCAACAGCAACAGCAACAGCAACAGCAACAGCAACAGCAGCAACAGCAACAGCAACAGCAACAGCAACAGCGACAGCAGCAAGTGAATTCAACTCAACACGGGATCGGACCTTCACCAGCAAAGCGTCCGCGCCACGGTGGCCCTGGACATGTACATGTACATGGATCAACTACAGCTATTATAGCCCCCATTATAGCACAAGATACCACATACGATGAGGAAGAAGGGACTTCCGGAGGCGATTATATGGATTTCCTCACTCCTAGAGATATCAGCCTTCATCGTTATACACAGCATCATGAATGGCTTGAAGAAATCTTGAATTCTCCATACGATACATCGCAGATTATACCAGGCCAGCTTGGCCTCGGTAGGAAAGGTGAACTTGAGTCCCTCACTATGGACTTCTTCGATGCTCCTATCGAGGCGACGCCAAAAGAGACCTTTCCTAAACCGAAAGGAGAGTCTCCGGTGGAGGATTCCGCCACTCCACGCGTTGGCAGGCTTGAATCCGGGAAAGCAGAAGATTTTACCAAACGAGCTACTGAGAAGATAGCTGAAATCAACGTAGAGATGGAAAAGCTGAAGCGTCAACATGCAAGACGGATGGCGAAGATCAACAAGGGTCGCGCTTTCAAAGAGGCCGAGCAGAAACTCAGAGTCTCTACCCTCGAGATGATCAACGGCGAGGCCACCAAAGGCGATGCCGTGCAGCAACAACAAGTAGACGAACTTGCTAGGGCATTAGAAGCTCAAGTAGGAAAGAGTATTAGGTCAGTGAAAGACGTCGAATGCACAGATAAAGGCGGTCTCGAAGAGAAATCTCAAGCCAGGAAGGATGTGCAAGACCAGGACTATGACATGGTTGGAACGTTTGGAAATCTTGACGCCGCGACAGCTTCAGCGACTACGTATCCAGAGTCAAGGAGCCCGGGTTTGGCTACTCCTATGGAATCTGCCGGCAACACATCTGATATGGTTCTCAGCCATGCACCGATAGCGGAGACTTTGAATCAAGATGTCAAGATGGACGAATTACAGAACATTTCTGAGCCCAAAGACTCAGCAGCGGAAGATTGGGTCATGGTGAACAAAGAGAACAACTCAACAACCGAAGCAGAAGAAATGGCCAAGCTTGAAAGCTTTGGAGACAGTGTAGCCATGCCGACGAGCACAGGCAGACCAAACCCACACGACGATGCGACGGGCGATATTGTCCCAGTCTTCGAGCAAGGTGCAAGTGAGGACGCTGCAGAGGATTTTGATGGGAATGATTTTGGCGAGGGAATTGACTTTGGTGATTTGGACACTGCTGGAGAAGAGATGTCCGGGTTCACTCCGGGAATGGAGGACGCGGGGCTTGACGACCGAGGCGATTTGGCTAATGAGGTCCCTTTTGGAGAATCATTTCAAGTCATGGACGAAAGTGCCGGACGAGAAGACAAGGCTTCTGGGGTTTGATGTGGTCACTTTGTGCCTCCCTAAATCTCCATACGATATTATCTCTCACTTAGTTTCCTCACGATTTGCTCCTGGATTGTTTACGCGGGACGGGGAAAGCCCTGATATCCAGACCCAGAGACCCATACGGAGCAGGTGTATATGTGTGATGGATGCGCATAGACGTGGAGAGCGTCATTGTGGTTTGGAACGTGTGCGCTTTTGCGCTGCCGTGTCCTTGACTGTCCCTAACTGATTGAAAGGCAGTCAAGATTTCGGTGATCTTTGACGCCCCATGGCAGAACTTTACCCACTTTTCTTGCCCGTCTGAGCAATTGTAGCGGTCTTAGGCTGAAGCAAAACTTGAGAGTATGGTTGATATGTGGAGACTTGTTTCAGCTGACAGCATAGACGGTTCTCAACCATTTCAGCCGGTAGTACCCTTGACCTCGACAGCAAAATCTCCAATTTACTGGGCTTCTCCAAAAAAGATTTAGCACGCAGATGCATGAGAAAGTCGAGTGACGGAGGTGTCCCACAAACTCTCAGCTCATTCGGACCATTTCCAAACACCAGAATGTCACGGTCTGGTTTCGGACGCAGAATAGATTGGTTGTTGTCTGACTGATCCGGCGAATGTAGAGTACTCGGAATCGTACCTCCATTACTCCGGAATCTCTGTCTCTTCTCAGCCTTGTCGTCAACGCAGACCGTGTCAATGTATTTGGAGATTTAATGGACATTTGAGCACAGTATCATAACAGTTGTGGCCACCTTGAAGATGCGCGACGAGGTTGGTGTTCCCTATGCACTGGTAGTAGTATATGTTCCGTCCTATCGCTATAAGATTTCTTCTCCAGGGCTTCCAACAGCGCTGGCTCTGCTGCTCTGATCATCAATGAATTCTCGTATAGAGTTGTCGTCCCTCACCTCTGAGGCTGGGGCTATGCCTTTCGTTGCACTAACCAGTGGACGGGTCGTTTTTTAAGAGTGCTAGTCGAAGTTACAGTCATTGCAAAACACGAAGTTCTTTTCTTCGCCAAGCTCCGTTTTTTTTTTCACTTATGCCTTTGTTTCCTGGCATTATTTACAGAAGGCTCGAGAACACGTGGCATTCGATTTGCCAACTTGCACCATCACCATGAAGGCCGATCGTTCAGCAAAGCAACTTGTCTTGCTAAGGGGAGTCCAGCCAAACAGAACAGGGTCGGTCCGGCAAGGCCTTAAGATGCACCGACTGGAGTTAGATCCTTATCAATGGAACCTTCACCTCCTGGGATTGAACCACTTTCAGAACATGCATCAATCAAGCTATTACCAATTCGCAGCATTCATGGAAGGCCTTTCATCCCTCGAGACAACTTTGCATTTGTTCCGGGCAGGGCTGGCGATTATGGTACTCATACCCCGCCTCTGTTCTTTACCTGGCAACGTCCTTACGTGGCTTGTTCGAGCAGGTCCTTCAAGTCATCGCACAAGAAATCGCATGGAATTTTCAGCCCTGAGCCAGTCAAAACACATTGCCTTCAACGTGGCCTCTGCCGTGCTGGGACCGGGTAGCGCCTTCACCTGCTGGTCAGAATACTAGGCCATCCGCCATTTCCAACTCAAAGTCGATTGAAGTGACAACGCCGACAGGCTCCCAGACGGTCTCAGATCCTTTGTAGCACAACTTCTTATCTTCCAATTGATAGCTTCCAATTGCCTGATTTCCCTGTCAGTGACCGGTCCAGCTCCTTCGTGCCATGATGATCACTTGCATTGAGCTGGGTACTACAATACCGGGAACAACACGGGAGCTGAAACCATCTGAATCCATTTCCTACGCAATGATATATACCTGAATTGTATCTCCCCCAAGCCGACGAAGTGGTCATGGCGTAAAGAATACATCAATAGACCCCGTCACCCTCTTTGACTCTCAAACGGCTAAAAGCATCATCATCAATACAGTAGAACCCATTCCGGCCTTGATTCCCCTGCTGCCTCCTCCACCGCATCCTAGCTCTTTCTCCGATCCTGGTCGTTGTCGCCGGTGTATACGGCTTGTTTGCATAAGTCCTAATGACGCTAGTCCTCTGCCTTGGGACAGGATGCCGATGATGAGTCTCGACAACTCGGATGGCTGGATAAGATGTGGTGGTGCGCCTTTGCCGAGGAGAGGAGAGGGTCATGCACATCGTTGGAGTCGAGAGATTTGCATGGGAGGTTCTTTCTTGGAGACGAAGAGAGCCTAGGTATGGGATAGAGCAAGATTCTTGGTTGTAAAAGTTGATGGAAATTGGCAGCGGCGATCATTAATGAGAGGATAGCAGTAGGTCTTGGGGGAAATCGAATTTACCTTGGCGCAGAGGGTAGAAACAAAGCGAGAGATACTAGGATCAAGTATTCATGGTAAGAGGCACGGGAAATATACATAATACGGTACGAAGTTGACGTAATAAGTAGCGCGTATTCTGTTGCCACTTTTTTTGGAGATGGTCACGAGGCAAAATGGTTTCCCACCAGTCACCTTTTACCTGTATCCAACTCATGTTCGCTGGGAAATGATTGAATGATATCAAAACATAAACCCTGAGCACTGGGTCCGCTAAAGAGAAATATGGGGATATTGGCAGGGCAAGAGAGGTGCAGGCGACAAGGTTGAAACAACGAGAAAGACTTGATGGCGGTATGGTCCCTCCATCTTGAGAGGCTGTCTTCAGATGATTTCCAGTGCAGACGGCGTTACGTGGACATGGGAGATTTATAACATTCAGACAACGACTTGTGCCTTCATCGAGTTAATGCATTTCAAGCAAGCCGTGAACACATCCTCGATTTGGGCAATCTGGCTTCTCCAAAGGATGGCTACCGTAGTTGGGAAGCTACGGTCAATAAACATTGCGACAACTCCATACTTCACAACCACCCACAAGTCCACACGATCCATCACCACCCAGTCAAAGACGCACAACAGTGCTCAATTCCAAGCCACCCAGCTCACCCGGAATCAAGCACATTTACCAGCTCCATTAGCGTAAGCTGTAGAATCCTGGGCAAGCTGCACCACCGCATCGCCATACGCAGCAACCCCAACGCTACTGTCAGATGCAGTAGATACCCTGTCGAAAGCGCTTTGTATCTGATCATCGGTAAAGCAAACGTTGTTAAGATCATTCCCCAACACATCCGAGATGATACTCGCAGCCCCAATCCAAAGGCTAATGACAATCGCATCCAACGGGGCGAGAAGCCTACCCTGCAGGTAGTCAACAAGGGAATTGGCAATAAGACCGAGCCCAGCGCCGAAACCAGCAATCACACCCTTCTCCGAGGCCGTCAGCGTGGAATTCTCGCTGTTGAGGAAGGTGACGGCCATGCTGATGCCATAACCACGGGCAGCGCTTTTGACCATGAGAGCGGTAATGTCGCCGGGTGTGCATTGATAGAGGAGATTTCTGCCGGAGCCGGAGCCGCCGTTGCAAATCCAGCCGTTGTCAAAGAGGGATTCTATCTCGGAGAGGAGACCTTGGGCCTACTCCAGGACGTGAGGGCCCAGTTGGGACTGGTCCGCCGCGTGGATGTCGTCGGATATTTCCTGGTAGGTGGCGTCTTCGGTCAAGGTGCCGTTGAGGAAGACGTAGTAGCCGATTGTTTGGGATATGCATAACACACCGTCATAGCTGATGTTGTAGGTATCGCCTGATGCACTGTCTTGCCAAGATGAGGTGAGTAGGTCGTTGCTTTTGTCTATGGTTGCGCTCCTTTCGACGAGATTTTAAGTAGCTTCCATATGAGGATACTGGATGTCTCTCTGTTGAAGCGCGGCGGCGTCTTGCAGGGCACTTTGATCCGCTTGGGTGTCTTGCCTGGGAAGTAGCTGGACGTGACTGTCCTCTGGAAGGGCAGAACCGAGAGCGTTCAGCAAAAGCGGTAGCGCAGCAAGAATGCTTGACATCATGGTGACGAAGCCTGGCATGGGTGAGAAGAAGGCTAGTATCTTTGAGAGGATGTTGAGAATGCAAATGAATGGGAAAGTTGTGGTTGGTTCCTTAAGACTTTGTTCTGGTCGTAAGGTTTGGGGAGTTGGGAATACGTTCTTGAGGCTTTATATATTGCAACCGAAGAGGATTATCGTTTCTCCTGCTGCGAAGAATAGCATAGGATACGCTTATAGAGAATAGCATCATGACGGATTATTGCGGATCATGTCGTTTCATCAGAACGGGAAAAGGGCGAGCTGTGTCATTTCAGGACATGATGATCCACATCAGCCTCGCTCTAAATGGATCAGGATTGAGACTCGTCGTCCAAGGTCCGTTCGCAATCGAGCCATGATGGATTGGTGATATTGTTTCCAAGAGGGTATCTTGATGACGGCAGAGACAGAGGCTGGAAATGCAGAAAGCTGCAATCATTCTCACTAGGGAATGTGACAAAGCTCAAGGCAGCAGCAGCAGATTGGCTGATACCACCGACCAACTAATTATATGCTCACTACTGTGCTCTGCGTGAAGTTCAAGGAGGAGTAGCGAAAGGAGGGAAAGGCAGAGGAATTGCCCATGTTTTGGAAGATGATTCTCACCCGCTTTACAAAGAAGAAGACGCAAAGACATGTCGAATATAGATCACCGACAGATCCAACCCGCTCCTTGTTATTAGCATGTTAAACCTGCTATTGACATTAATTCGCCACATCCTTTGTTCGTCATAGCATTTTGGTGTAGCAGAGTAGGTATGGACTGTGGGTAGAATAGAAATGTGCGAGACAGGGAGATGATTATTCTTCTTTTTCTTCTTCTTCTTCTTCTCCTCCTCCTTCTTTTACAATAATAATCTATATGTGTATTCTATACCTTCATATCTAAGTAATTTCATTAAAAGGAACGAAGCAAGATGGAAATGTTGAAAGTCGAAACATTTTAGTATTTAATTATAGCCTTAGCTCGCTTCACTCGGCTAATTTGACTAAACTGGTGAATAATGCCTGAAAACATCTGCCAAGTCATTAGTTCAGTTTACTCGAAAGCTAAATACTTGACGACTCTTTATTTATCATTCAAACAATTATTTTAATCGAATTCATTTTTTGAAAATTACTTAATAAAGATCGCGTTAAAAAAAACCTTTAAAAACGAATATAAAATAAAATGTTAAATAACGATCGATGGTCTCGACGATAATATATTTTAATTTCTATTAAAATTAACGATATTTAACGACTCGATTAAGATAAACGATTTTATTATCAATTAATTTTGATATAACTTAATTCGTTGCTCGCGTTTATCTCTTTTTTCGTATATTTTGAAAGACTAAAAAAAAAATCCGCGATTTTAATATTTTTTTAAAATTAAAAATTAAAAATTATGTTTTTTAAATAATTTCACAATTACAAATTTTTTT
This sequence comes from Alectoria sarmentosa, assembly GCA_009733775.1. Taxonomy (NCBI): domain Eukaryota; kingdom Fungi; phylum Ascomycota; class Lecanoromycetes; order Lecanorales; family Parmeliaceae; genus Alectoria; species Alectoria sarmentosa. Next base: position 6,876 of record WOGZ01000228.1, read on the forward strand.
ATTCAAGAATTTCGCAATGTTTATTAATTATATTAAATTATAAATTCTTAAATTTTAATAGTTTATTTTCAATATTATAAACAAAATCGTAAGTAAAAAATTTATAATAAAAGTATACTTACTCAATTTTATATTAAATTATTATTTCGATAATTTTTTAATTATCAAAATTACTTTAAAAATTTCGAAAATTTCGAAAGTTTAAATTTTATAATATAGTAAATAATTAAAATTCTTTATAAATTAAACGAAGTACTTTTTAATATATTTATTAATGTTTATAAAAACTTTAAAATATTACGAATTATCGTTATGTAATTGTTTAAAAACCATAATTTTTGAATTTTAATTTCAAAAAATGCTAGAATCGCAAATTAATTATTTCAATTTTTTAAAATATACGAGAATAAAGATAACTTGAAAACGTTTATCGATCGCGATTTTTTTTTAAATGGCTTATTTTCAAATTATTTATCTTTATATTATTTATTTCACAATTTTTTAATATTAAAACATTAATTTGAAAATCATTAATTTTAAATCGAATATAAAAAAAAGCATCTTTAAGAAAAATAGCTTTAAGAAATTAAAAGATATTAAAGTAATATTAAAATTCAATTAAAGCTCGAATCAAAGCTCGTTTTTGTTAAGCATTTTATAAATAAATTCGATAACGTTAATTACTTATAATAATAAACTAAATTAATTATGCGTAAAATTGAAAATAAATTTTATTTATTATCTTCGTTTATAATGCATTTAATCAAGAAATTAAAATAATAATTATATATATATATTTATTTATACATTTAGTAAATAAATAAGAAAGTTATATATTAAACGTTATTTATAATAAACTATTTTATTTATTTTTTATAAAATCGTATACGACTATATTAAAACACATTTGTTTTAAGATTTCGTAATTAAAAACTCGTATTCATTTCGAATAAACATCGCGTCGATATTTTAATAATTAACAATCGAAATAACGCGAATTTGACGAAATTAAAAAAGTTTGCGCTCAGACGTGTTTTCTGAAGGTTTCGTAATGAGCGGAAGACGTTAACCCGAAGGGATTTGACGAGCGGAAGCTAATCCCAAGGGATTTAGCGAGCTTAGCACTCAGCGATCGCCCATTCCTCCAGAGCTCAGCAATTCATCTTCATCGCCCACTTCTGTAGCTTCAGTTTGGAAGAGTGCTTTGTTAGGATTTCATAGTTCACATCTTTGCTCACCTCTAAGAGGTTCAACGTGACCGGAGGCGCTCGGAGCACTTCAGACACAATTTTTAGTTCCTGAGCCGCTCAAAAGCTTTTGGAGCATTCAAGAAGATCTAGATTGCTTCGAGCTCGTTTGCAAACGCCGACGCTGTTCTAAAGTATCGGTCTATCTACTTCTCTAACCAACATAAACTCCAATGCAAGCGGGGTCATGCTGATACTAAGCTGGTTTGAGCCCCCATTGCACCATCCAGTTGTCCAACCAGTCACGACTTAACGGACCGAGTTCTCGAAGAGTTTTGCTTGCCTCCGTAGACGCATTAGCCGGTAAAACCCGCTGGCCCTTTTTGGCGCCGATAGCGTCTGAATAGAAGTCTACTAAAAGTATCGCTGGATTGCGCTCAACATCGATATTCTCATCATTCTCGGCCTCTTCAGCACTCGCCTTCAGCCTCTCGACCCATTCTTCAAATGGAAGTGGCTGCACGAGGCTGCCAGGGTATGCGTCCAGCACCTCGGCGGCAAGATCAGCGCTCCAGGATGCGGCCTGTGGGTTCACAACGTGGTACATCTTTGTTCCCACCACGCCCGCACGATCCAATGGGTCAAAAACTTCTTCATCCGGAATTTGCTGTCTGTTGGAGGGATGGGATGCAGACGAGAGAATCTCAACCAGGATCTTGGAAAGCTTGTCGACTGGCAGCCAGTCGATGTGATCCCGCGAAGGGAATGTTTTTGGAAAAACGTTAAGGTAAGCAGATGAAACGATAATCTGCAGGAATGTTAGAAGAAATGGCGACGTTATAAGTCTAAAGACACAAGACATGTACTCACCGAAGGAATGTATTCACGTTTATTCCACATGCCTAATTCTTGCTCTATGGGGCCTGCCACGATTCCCACCCGACAGATGGCAGAGTGCACACCGGAGATCTCGGAAGCTTTATTCAGTAGGCCCTCGGCAATGAGTTTTGACTGGCCATAGCCCGTATTGGCAGCCACAGTCAGGTCATCAATCGGGGTCTCGGGAATTTCTCTAGACCCTTTCCATCCACCTACGGAGGCGACGCTCGACACGAATAATACAAATGCGTTGGAAGCCGAATTGGCGGCCATGATAGCGAGGTTCCGCACACCCGCGATGGACGGCTCGAACGAGGAGAGCGTCCAATTAAAGTTGACTGGCCATTGGCAGTCTACAATACCATAAGTCAGTGTCAACTTCGCCACGCCGACCGGAGATAGAAAGTGGAGTTGCCTTACGAATAATGTGTGTGACAGTGTTCTTCAGTCGCTCATACACTTCATTCTCCACCCCCAACTGAGGATCCGCCAAATTGGCCTTGAGGAATTCCACACGTTCTGGGTCGAGTGGAGTCAATCCTCGCTTAGGGCCAGTCTCTCTATGCTTCTCGGCCGCAGAAGAACTGCGATCAAGACAGATGATGTGCTGCACGTTTGGATCATTGCTCAGCTCATTGAGAAGATATGAGCCTAAAGACCCAGTACTTCCCGTGAGGAGCACTGTCGTACCCTGCGTGGCCGGTAATCGTTGACGTTGATTACCAACTGGCAGACTTTGGACATACTTGTCCAAGAGTGTCTCCATGTCTCTTAGCTTGGAACTGCCACCTGTCTCATCTGAACTTGCGGTCTGATATCCGCTATCAAGGTCTTGAGGTGCCGGTTTAGCCTTCTTCCAAAGGTGGTCTGAAAGTTCGTTCAGAGAGGGATGCGAGTATACAACTGCAGGAGATAGTGACTGTGGTGTGAGTTGCGTATCATCAGCGAGCTTAACTTGGCGCTTGAGTTCTCGGATGGTTCGAATAACACGCAGGGAGTCCATGCCGGCCTTGAAAAAGGTGTCGTCTCCTCCTAAATCATGAATATTGGCATCATCTGCGATAAACTTTTGCAGCCACTCCTTGATGCTTGATTGACGGGTGAAGTCAATCCTGGATGAGTCTCCTGCATCACCTTTGATTAGACCTAATGGCTCGTCCTCCGCCGCTTGATAAACCATCTCGATATCCTCTTCATATTGTTGAAAAGTCTGGTGCCTCTGTATTTTACCTTGACCGAGGTAGCGAAGAGGGCGGTCTTCATCAGCAAACAAGATGTGTTGGGGATCAAGTTGGCCATGGGCAGGCGCTTCCTTGTTAGCTTCGGTTATACCGGGCTCCAGCTCCTTCAGAATTGCTTGACGGTCACCGAAGTTATCGGGTGGCGCATGACCTAAGTCGATAAGCGCAGCTGGTTCAAACTTGCCATGGCCAACGACCATGGCGCCTTTGACCGCCGCACTGCTCTTAAGGCTTGCTTCCATGAGTGCCGGGGCTAGATTCTCGCCATTGCTTAGGACGACTACATCATCTGCCCGGCTTGTCCATTTATACAGGAACCCTTTGGCAGGGTCGGGGTGTTTCGAGTAAAGATCGTTCATGGAATACTCCTGAATGTCGGGAAAGGTGCTGAAGATGCCCTGATAAAGATCCAATTTAGGATCTCGTACAAGAAATAGCTCAAAGAGACCGTCCTTGTGGTCTCGCAGCTCAATGCCAGAGTGGGTAGGGTGCCAATAGTAGTATTGCCAGTCTTTGATAGCCGGAGCTAGTCTTGGTAGACACGCTGTCTCCGTGGCCCCAAAATTGGAGATCACTCTGGTATGCTCAGATATGCCGTCTCCAGCCTGTTGAGAAATGGGCGCTATGAACATTCAGTGGGTGAGCTTGAAACGGAGAAAGACGAGGAGAAACATACCGCCACACACAAGAATATATTTAAGGTTTTGGAATCGCTCGAGTGATGCAGGGTCATGAATTAACTCCTCATACATAGATGGCGGCCCTATCGAGGCATCAATACCAGCGAGCTGATGCATCTTGTCTGCATAAGCGGCATGAGGTACGACGCCAGCAGACCCGTAAACTGTCGTAACGCCGAGAAGAAGCGACATGGTTATGCCGGTATTCAACCCACTAGTATGGAACAGAGGCATGCAGTTGTAGGCTCTCCTGGACTCTTGGTAGACCTCCGTCGTCGGTATGTAGCCGTCCACAATAGGAATTCTTCTCCAGGCTTCATAAGTGCTCAGAATCTCCAGTTTCCACGTAATGGGCTTGGGTAGCCCAGTTGAGCCGGTGGTATGGAGGACGAGACATGGGTCCTTCCGTGCTTGTTCAAATTTCTTGGTATATGGATACATTGGGGCTGGAGCATTGTCCAGTAGTTCTCGAAGCTCCGGAACAGTAGCCGTTTTCATCGTCCGCTGGCTAAGTATATGGCCAAATTCCGTATTTTCGGCCGTCAGAAAAATATGACAATCAGCTTTTTCGAGAACATTGAGATGACCGGCGTCACTATTCCTGGGGGACAAGAACAGCATCTAGAACTAATGTAAAGAAAAGGCATTTTAACGCTTAGTGTTTGACCAACCTTGTACCCAGCTTTGATGGCACCAAACATGAAGAGGAAATATCTAAGGTCATCTTCATCGACTTAGTTTCCTGGAATTCTGATTTTGAGCGTGAATGAATCTCACTGCGTCCCAGATAGCCAACACATGGGAACCCCTGAGGGGCCTTTCCCAGGAGGGACTCCAAGTACCAGCTTGTTCTATTGATTGCATTGGCAAAGCATTTGGCGGACACTTCTACTAAGCCATCTTGCAGTCTATCGGTTTTGGGAAAAGCGAAGAGAGAATGCTCAGGAACCTTTGTTGCGAGCTCGTCTGGAATCAGGTGAACCAAACGATTGGGCACCGCGTTTTCCCACCGAAAGGCAGGTGGGATGTCGTGCTGTGGACCGGATGATTCAGACATGGTTCAAATTGGTTTCTTGAACAATTCAATATGATTATGTTGATAGGGACTAATATGTGCTTTGACTGAATCCTGATGGAGAGCAAAAGCGTTGCTACATGGCCCAACGCGGTTACTTGAGCTTCATGACCGGGAATCTACTCACCGCCGTTATCATGAGTTTGCCAAGCGATGTTTCACAATGCAATATACTCCGACATGAAGAGATGCATACCGGAACCCCGGAGTACAGAGCATACAGACACCAAGGAGCGGTGAAGAACTGCCTAGCGCCAAGGCAAGTGCTCCCAAAACTATCTGCAATGTCAGGATTTCTCCCGGAAAAGTGCTTACCTATCGTTTCTGTTTCAATTTACTGCATATCTTGCGGCCTCCCGGACTGTCTCTCTCAGTCTATTCTCTTTCAAGTAAGTCTTGCATTTTGAGGGCCCTCGGACACATGTTGTGTCCACGAATAACCAATCCGACATGTCTTGGTCGTGGACCACGTGATCCGGGGTTCCTGTGATAGCTAGCTGTTCCCGGCTATATGATGCTATGAGATAAGCGCATTGAATCCGATAAAGTATGCACATCCCGTCATCGGGCCGTATGTTGATCATGTAGGTGCATTAGATGCCGACTCTCGATTTGACAACTTGATTGACCTACTAGCAAGCTCTGGCTCGCGGAGATGAGGAAACTCGGAATATCATCCAGGATAAAGGGTAATGCAGAAACAAGAGCTCTCACGACTCAACGAAATGTCTGTGGGTCATACAGCCATTTCAGATGCATCAAAGTCTCATCCACATGGTTGAGTCGTCAATGTGAGCGCAGCATCACGGGGTCAAGAGCTCCTCCCCGCATCGATCATTTATGCCCAGACTAGCACCAGGCTCGCAAAAGTGCACTGAATTATTTGGCACTAACATTTCTAACCCATTCACAGCATTGAGTTAGCGTTGATTAACGTATCTAATACGCATTGCCAGGAGAATCTCCGTCTTTTCGAGCCCCGAAAATCGAAAATCGAAAATGCTGACAACTCCGCAATGAGCAACGAGGCGGCGAACGGCATATCATGTGCCGAATATGTAGCTGTAGGTTGACTCGAATTATTCACACTTGAACGATTGGGCTAATGTAAGCGTTCAAAGGGCGTAAGGTATTACGGTCAAGGCGGAGGCGGAGGCGGAGGTGGAGGCGGAGGTAATTGGAGGAGGCCGAAGTCATCAAGTAAGCATCCCAATATGGTTGCATTATTAGTGTAAACCGTTTACTTGGTAGCCGTGCAGTTCAGGTCAGGCGGATATCTAAACCGTTTGAGAAGTCGCATCCTCAACCCTTCAGTGCAGGGCGACTTTCACTTTGGAACGGTCTAAGCCGTTGCGTTGCGAGTATGTTGTAACCCTAACCCAATCCTAAGCACAGCGGTCAAAAGTTGGCCCAATCGAGACTCCGAGACTCCGAGACTCGGAAACTCCTTCTGGAATCTCCGAGCCCAGCTTGCAAAGAGATTGATTTCCGGATTCTCGTCAGCCCTAGTTCAGCACTCCTATGCACAATGAAAGTATTAATATCGTTCCAGCAGTCATGTCATACGATTGAGGTGGTTGCATCATTGCTACGCTTGGACTTTTGCAAAACCATCGCCCAGAGAGAGAAGACAACGTAGGATCATACACCCCAGAATGCCTGAATCTACCCCTACTCGTCCCTTGGGCCGCCATGGACCCCAGATACCCGCCCTTGGTTTGGGTCTGATGGGCCTCAGCAGTAAGCCACCCACCGGACATCACCGAGGACTGGGCAAAGACTCATATCGTGACTGCAGCGTTTTACGGGACTAAGCCTCCAGATGAAGAGCGCTTCGCCTTCCTAGACAGAGCCTACGAGCTTGGATGTAGACATTGGGATTCGGCTTCCATGTATGGCGATTGTGAGGAGCTGCTGGGTAAATGGTTTCAAAGAACGGGGAAGCGTAGCGAGGTAAAAGTTCCCGGGCAGATTTTGGACACGGAATCAAGAATACGGTGTTCACTCTCTGAACAGATCTTCTTGACAACCAAATTTGGAAACTTTGTGACCCCTGAAGGGGGTCGGGAGATCCGCAACGATCCAGACTTTATCCGACGGTCTGTCGCTGAGAGCTTGGGAAAGCTTCAGACAGATTATGTCGATCTGCTTTACTGGTAATAGTACTCCATGCGGCGTCAGAATTGGGAGCATCTTCTGACAGTGACCGATCCAGTCATCGTTTTAGTGGAAAGACGCCCGTCGAAGAAATAATACGCACTATGAAGGAACTCGTTGAGTACGATATACATCTTTCAGTATGCGTCATGCTTCAGGCTAATTTTGACAGTTCCGGGAAAGCCAAATACTTGGGCGTCAGCGAGTGCGGCGTGGATACATTGCGCCGTGCCGTCAAGATCCATCCGATTCAAGCCTACCAGATCGAGTACAGTCCATTCTCCAAGGATATAGAGAATCCGGAAATTGGACTCCTTGCGACATGTCGTGAGCTCGGTATTGCAACCGTTGCCTACTCGCCGCTGGGCCGCGGCATCCTCACCGGTCAATACAGGTCCGTTGACGACTTTCCCGAGGGCGACTTTCGGCGCACTATTCCCCGTTTCTCAACCCAGGAGAACTTTGACAAGAATCTAGTACTCGTGGATGTGCTGAAGAAGATAGCTGATAGGAAGAAGTGCACCACGGGCCAATTGACGTTGGCCTGGATGATGGAGCAAGGGCCCGATATTTTCGCGATACCAGGCACGAAGAAGATCAAGTATCTAGAAGAAAACTTGGGAGCATATAACGTATCATTGACAGAAGAGGAGAGCATTGAGGTGCGAAGAGCGATCGACGACGCAGAAGTCACTGGCACCAGGGTCGCCGAGCATCTAATGGGTGCCCTTACAATGGACACGCCACCTCTTGCGAATTAAATCGTTCCAAGGGCACACAGCTCACTCTCTGTAACTTGGTACAATAGACGGTCAAAATTGCTTCACCACCTTGACTCTTTTAGCGGATGAGCCATGAAGAGGGGGCATTTACTCAAGGAATTTACTTTACCTATTCCAAAGCAAATAGACCACCATCTAGCACACTGTATCTCATCTTGTCGGATTCAGACGAGGTCCTTAGTTGCAGAAATCCAAGTAAGCATGCGCTAGGATCTCTGGCCGAAGGGCGTGATACTCTTGTCCATGCCAGAGCATGCGCTCACTCGACCCGAAATCTTACTCTCCGATCCGCATGTCCTGCCCAAACTTGGGAACACTCAAGGTGATTGGATATGGAAGAAAGCAGGAAGATATGCGGTAAGAGATGCCTCAACGGGATTGAAGTCCGGGGCCCCGGTGAAGACGATTTTGGATCTGACATTATTACTGTCTGTGCGTGGATGATGAAAGCTCAGCACATGTGAAATTGAGGATGGATGGTAGCAAACATCAGAACCAATCGCTTGTGGGTAGTCGCCTACCTGACGATGAGGAGGATCAAGTACCACACGTTGTTCTATCCGTTGAAACCCGAATGGCACTGTCTATGCTGACCCTTCTGCCCTCCTGCCCTCCTGCCCTCCTGCCTGATTCCTGAACCTGTCATCTGAGTTCTAGCTGTAAATTAGGAGCACTTGATGAAGGGTCCACGATGAGCTCTGCGATACAAGATTAGTGTTCTGCCGCCATGTAGTGTATCGACCTCCTGCATTACTGCGTAGCTTGCTAAGGTAAGGTAGTATATTGATGTCAAAAAATATGTGAACGCTTGATACTTAACAAGTGCGACCGGTGGAGAAATAGTCCGGCCGTCCCGGGGGTGATTAACCCTAACCCTAGCCCATCATCCTGGCCCTGATCCAATATGCAATGATCTAGCTACAAGCGGGCATGTCACTGTTCAAGTTGGTTCCGCGTAACCTCGGAAATTGAATGCGTCGGACTTCCTAATGAGGATGAGTAAAGTAGTCACAATGGAGATGGGTAAAGTACTGAGTTGGGTACTCCGGATTCATTACTAAGCGCTTGGATGAAGGATGAAGGATGAAGGATGAAGCCCAGGAGCCATGAGACACGTCCACACTCTTCATTCCCTTCTCCGAGTGACACCCAATCGGCATGACTGTCACCTTTGCTCCACCAACTGCTGGGATGGGATGGGATGGGATGGGATGGGATGGGATGGGAATTGTGCATCGAATAGACCATGCAACATCTGGCTGACTCTTTCTTTCTTTCTTTCTTTCTTTCTTTCTTTCTTTCTTTCTTTCTTTCGTTCTTTCTTTCTTTCTTTCTTTCGAGTCCAGAGTTGAAACAATGCTTCATCGAGCCTGGTTGATGTAAATTGCTGCCCTCTCCAAAATCATTATCAATCAAATTTTCCTCTCCTTTGTCAAGCCCAACCAGTCTTACTGGTCCTTCAGATTGCAATGGCCCACCTGACCGAGGAGCATGTTCAGGAACTCTATGACACTTTTGGTGAGCTGAGGGTGCTTGACGATATCATTCGTTACCGTGCGGCCGACGATCCCCCAGCTCCCATCTTAGGATATCCTAAATCAGAAGAAACTGTCAATGAATACGAAACCTTCACGGGCAAGGAACTGGATCAGTTCGTTGATGGTGCAGTCAAGTACTTCCTCGAATCGGGGCTGAAACCTGTAAGACAGTCCAATCTTCCCTCCAAGGCATCTCCCGAGCACGGGCTGACCTCAATCGCAAGAATGCACCAGAGGTCGTTGGCATTATGGGCCCCTCTAACATCGACTTTGTTGTCACCCTTTTTGCCCTCAGCCGTCTGGGCTGCACTGTTCTTCTTCTTTCCCTCCGGATACCGCCTGTAGCTATCATCAACCTTCTGAAGCAAACGAATTGCAATATTATCGCTGCCGGTGATGCCAAGCATATCTCGGATGCTATTGCAGCCGTAAGCAAGGAACGGCCCTTACAGAAGGTTGTTCTTCCCACTCGTGCCCAGTATGGAAGGGCCCGTCCGTCGAACGAGTCGCCATTCGTGCGGCATTTTGATCGAGAGACCGAAACTGATGAGATCGCTGTCATTATGCACAGTTCCGGATCGACAGGGCTACCCAAGTCTGTATCCCTGAGCCACAGGAATATATTGACCCATCCAGTGCAAGGGGCGGGGATGAACAACTTTGGTGCACTTCCGTTATACCACATATATGGGCTGTCCACAACACTCCAGGCGATGTATATGCGGAAAATAGCCAATCTGTTCAGCGCTTCTTTACCCATGACGGGGGAGAACCTGATAACTGCCATTGAAGCGACGCAGCCCGAAATATTCCACGCCGTCCCTTATGCTCTGGGACTGTTAGTTGAGCACGAACGAGGCATGGCGTACTTGAAGACTGCTAAAATTGTGACAGCAGCTGGGGCTCGCACCCCGGACGAGCTTGGAGAACGCCTGATTCAGGAGAATGTAAATTTTGGTGTTGTCTTTGGATGGTCGGTAGCTTTTAATTCAAAATTTAATACTGATACAAACTTACATAATCTAGCACCGAAGCTGGACAGATGGGCGATACTATGCGCCGAGAAAAAGGAGACGACACTTGGGATTACGTTCGTATCTACCCCAATGTCAGGGATTCAATACAGTTCGAACCGATTGGGAATGGACTTTTCGAAGCCGTGTATCTCCAAAATCATCCCGGATTGGCTCCTTCTATCGCTGACTCGGACGATTCGGCATCTGGCTCATGGCGCTCAAAGGACGTCTTTGCACCGCACCCAAGCATTCCTGATGTGTGGAAGTACGTCACTCGCATTGATGATCGTATCACCTTGGAAAATGGAGAGAAGGTTCTCCCACTTCCAATTGAAGGCCGTATCCGTCAAGACGACCTTGTTCGTGAAGCTGTTGTTGTTGGGGTGGACAGAGCTATCCCAGGTGCCTTGGTCTTCCGGGCTTCTGACCACTTGTCTACCGAAGAATTTCTCGATGCCGTATGGCCTTCTATCGAAGATGCCAACTCGCGTGCGGAGTCATTTTCACAAATCACCAGAGACATGGTAGCTATCGTGCCGTCAAATGTCGAATACCCTAAGACAGACAAAGGTAGTATCATTCGCGCTCAGGTGTACGAAAAATTCGCAGACTATATCGACGAGATGTATCTTAGTCTTGAGGGCGACCAAGAAGGCGATCTTCAACTTGATCTCGCAGGAATCGAGTCGTTTCTGAAGGACACGTATGAAGATGTTGTTGGGACTACCTTGGAATCCTTGGACGTTGACTTGTTCAATGCCGGCGTCGACAGCCTGAAGGCTATCCAGATGAGACGTAGAATTCAAAAGACCCTAGATCTGAATGGCAACCTTTTGAGCAGCAATGTCATCTATGAACACGGAAATTTCGAGACTCTAGCGAAATATCTATTCTCTCTTAGCCCGGGGGGCCATGATCTAAGTGAAAACGAAGATAAGACGCTTGTGATGAAAGGGTTGATCCAAAAGTACTCCAGCTTCGGTGAGACTGTGGTACGTTCTCTTGCTTTAGCCCAACGACAATTGTCGCATCCACCTACTTACAGAGAAACAGATCCTGACTGGGGCCACTGGCTCCCTCGGTGCGCACACTTTGGTGCAGATGGTCAACAGTCACACTGTAAGGAAGGTGTTCTGCCTTGTGCGAGGAGAAAACCCAATGGATAGGGTTTTGCAATCTTTGAAAGAGCGAGGTATCACGCTCGAGTCGTCGAGCGAGTACAAGATCGTGGCACTCTCCACTGATTTTAGTCAACCCGACCTTGGCCTGACCAAAGGGATGATGGAGCAACTCAAAACCGAGGTTGCCCTCATCCTCCACCTAGCTTGGCCTGTAAACTTTTCTATTCATCTGAAAAGTTTCGAGCCACACCTAGCAGGGTTAAGAACACTTTTGGCATTGTCACTTGATGTCTACCGCTCGGAGCCTGCGCGTCTGTTCTTTGCTTCCTCGATTTCAACGGCCGAGAATACGCCACCCCCAGCTCTCATTGCGGACGCGCCTGTCGACGACTTCAGTCATGCATTGGATATGGGCTACGCCCAATCCAAGTTGGTAGGTGAGCATATGGTTTTGAATGCCGCGCGCAGTGGAGCTCGAAGCTACGTGCTGCGAATCGGACAGATCGTGGGGGACCTGCAGAGTGGGTTCTGGAACGACAACGAGTACGTTCCCTCGATGATCCGGTCCGCACTTTCCATGAAAGCCCTGCCTGCTCTGAATGAGAACTGCTCTTGGATTCCTGTCGACACGCTGGCGACTGCGATCCTGGAAGTTAGCAGGACGGTGCAGTCAGCCCCAAAGCCTTGTGCTATCGACAGCACGAATCCGCCAGTGGTCTACAATATGTGCAACCCACATTTGTTCTCATGGGACCAATTGCTCGAGAAAGTGCGGAAAGCCGGTCTTGAGTTCGAGACAGTGCCGTATGGCGACTGGATGCAGCTCCTACGGAACAGCGCGTCGAATGGCGATGAGGAACAGAATCCGGCCGTGAAGTTGCTTGATCACTTCGAGTTGCGCTATAGTATGAACAATAGCACCAGCGTCGAGGATACCGGCGTCAATGATGGTAAGGTTAATGGTGCGAGTCCCAAAGAATCTAGCATTAACAGTGCTGCCATCAATAACTCCAAAGTCAACGGTACCAGCCCCAATGATAGAAAGGTTGACGGCGTCAATGCCAAAGACTCCAGCATCAACGGCACCGCCGTCGCTCCCCTCAAGCTCACCGATGCCAACTACAACGCCAACAAAACCAACGGCACCACTCACAGCGACACCACCAGCCTCAACAGCGCCAGTGATCCTGGACCCGAAAGCCTTGGTGTCACGTTCGACACCGCGGCCGTGCTGCGAGACAGTACTGTTCTGCGCCACCCACCCAACATCATCGAGGACGGGTACGTGCAGAAATTCATGTCGACGTGGCTTGAGCGGTGGGTTCGTTGAGACACAGATACATGGACAGATTGTAGATCTGCAATGCAATTATTTCTTGTTAAAATCCAAGACACTTCCATTTTACCAACCCATCAATGAATTGATTGTGATCGGTAGTCGGTTCCTCGAATAATAATCGAGACTATGGTTGGTATATTGTGTTCTTCGCATTAATCCGAATATGTGGATTGCGGCCGAAATAATGCACAGCGCAAAAAGGGGAACTTCTCATATAGTTGGATTTGGCCGACTACAATTGATATGGCGACACAGATTCCAAGCAGAGCACCAGTGGGCGTCGGAATTACATGTGACTTTCTGCTCGCTGTGGAAAAATTGACAAAATGACGGGGGACTTCCCCTGGGCATAACTCAGATCAGGGCAAATCCATAGGTGTTCCGTCACGTTGCAAAAGCCAGCAGTGAGCCACATGAGTTGCACCCCCAGGGGAGCAGCTCAGCTCATCAGTATCAAAATCCCCCCCCCCCCCCGGCCGGGGCGGCCCCTCTTCCTCCTCTCTCTACCTTGTAGGTATCCGGCATTCGAGTGAGATGAGCGAGATGAGCGGGAGAATTCTTTCAGTCATGAAAAGCATGTTGCAGCAGATAAGTATGTGGAAAAAGAGGACTTGGATGGAACAGCGCGCTAACCTCCCTAGTGTACACGTTTACAAGATCAATGACGCCGACGCCTGAAGAATTAAAAGTTGAAACTTGACGGGAAAATGGGCCGCCAAGGCTAATATACAAATGTTGCAGCGAACAAGGGTCACAAGCGCGTAACGACAATATGAAGGGAGACTTGGAAACACCAAAGAGGGGAAAAGCTAGACTTGTCCATATAACCACCACCACCCTTCACATACGCGAATCCCAAAGAACAGGTTTCCACCCACGACACCCTTTATGTAAGGGGACGACTCGAGAGCTCTGTTTGTTCCAAGAGACTTGAGCTCAGCATTTTCCGGAGATATTACAAGCAATCTTCTCCGCCAAGGCATCTAGATCACGGTATCAGCTATACATTCCGACAAGCGGAGACAAACATAAGGAACAGGAAGAAAGACTCACAGACGGTGGACATGGGATGTCCAGGAGGAAGCAACGGGAACGCCGAAGCATCCACGACACGCAGGCCCTCGACGCCAATGACTCTGGCGCGGGTATCGACGACGGCTTCCGGATCGTTGATGCCGCCCATGGCACACGTGGAAGTGGCGTGCCAGATGGTGTTGAAGTTCTTGCGGATGTGATCCTCAATCTGCTCGTCGGTGGCGACTTCCTTGCCGGGGTAATACTCGTCGCCGATGACGAAGCTTTGCATGGCTTTGGTGGCGTAGAATTGCCGTATGCGCTTGAAGCTCGCTACCATGATGTCGACGTCGGATTGCTCCGTCAGGTAGTTGGGGTTGATGAGTGGGGCAATGCTGGTGTCGGCGCTGGTGATGGTGAGGTTCCCCCGCGATCGGGGCGCGACCAGTACGGCTCCTAAGGAGGCGTAGTTGAAGCCATCGAGCGGACCGGGGGAACTTAAATTCTGCATGTCCCCCAGGTATGACGGGAGGGATAGGTATTCCACCTCGGGCCAATCGGCGGGATAGGCCGCCAGAGCTCTTTTGGTCTCGTTGCTCCAGTTTTGGCGGAGAGAAGCAGGGATCTTTTCCCAGGCAATCACATCCGTATTGGGACTCGTGTACAGGCCCGCGGCTTTGTCGTTGTACAGTTCGGCTTGCTCCGCAGCGAAAGCTGGATTGTTGCTAAGCGCTGTGAGGGTGATGCCATTGACACGGTATGCGATGTCGTAGAACAAGTTGTCTTGCATACCTTGTCCGACCGCCGGCCTGTTAGCGACCACTGGGATATTGAGGCCCTGTAGGGTCGCTGCTGGGCCGACGCCAGAGACCATCAGGAGCTGAGGCGAATTGAAGGTTCCAGCAGCCAAGATCACTTCCTTGCTGGCGGATAAGACATAGGAATCGCCCGCCGTATCAACTCGAACGCCAGTGGCCTTTTTGTTGGCGTCAAAGAGGATCTGCTTGGCCAGAGTGAAAGGGTGAACCTTGAGGGCAGGGTTCTTGAGGCCCTGAGCGAGGAATGATGTTTCAGAAGAATCTCGCTGCATCGTTGTGGCATTTATGGTAAATGTAGAAACGGCTTGTCCGATCAGCTCGCCGCTCAAGAATCCGGGGATTTCTGAGATGCCGATTTGTTGGAATCCCTTGATTGCCCAAGTCGCAAAAGCCTGGGCGTAGTGTGAGAAGGTTACTGAAAGAGGCCCTTTGTTACCTCCAGCGGCAGCCTCGGCATCATACTGGGGAGTATAGTTGGCAGACAGGAGGCTCGTGTCGGGAGGCGTAAAGGTGACACTCTTTTGAAAGTACGGGAGGAAATTCTTCCAAGTGTAGCTCTGGTCTCCAACGGCGTCTGCCCAATTCTGATACGAACCCACAGTCCCGCGCTGATAGACCATAAAGTTTCGGGCAGAACTACCGCCCAAGGCTTTGCCCCGAGCATAATGAATTTTCTGATTAAACGCCCCCTGAAGTGAACATTAGCAAGCCGTTTTATCTTTCTTTCTTTCACGGAAATCTCCCTTGCTTCTATACTTACTTTTTGCGGGGTGGTAGCATAATTCCAGTCGATCAGAGGTTGAGAGTCTTTGAGACTCTTACCAGCGAAAAACCCATCTGTCGCAGGCACCTGACTCAAATTTCCGTTGCTGATCTCGTAGAATGAACCGGCCTCGATAATTCCGACGGTGCCTGCGTTTTGCTCTACCAATCTCGTCGCGACAGTAAGGCCAGCGTTGCCGCCGCCGACGATTACGTAGTCATAGGTCACGTCGTCTCCAGGGACTCCAAAAGACGAACCAAGAAGTGCTGCCTGGACGTGAGAGGCCAGAGATGCAGCCAAGACGGCTTTAAGAATTTTTTTAAACATGTTCTCGAGGAAAGGGAGGGATTGTCGCTCTTGAAGATAGATTGAAGGCAATGCGGTGGAAAAAATTGATCAAGAGCTGTGTTACCAAGTCAAGGATTGAGGGCAATGTTGTGTAAAGACTGATCAAAGGCTGCTCTTCCAAGTCAGTGGTTGAGGGCAATGCTGTGGAAAGGTTGAACGAAGGTCGATTGGACAAAAGAAGGAATGGGTTCTTCTGCAACGAGAAAAGAGAAGAGGGTCTGCGATAAAGTCAAGCTTGGAGAGGTCTGGTCTCTCTATTGGTAGAGACGACGAGCAGAAGTTATATATACATTATTTGAGCGCACCGCCCCACTCAATCTCCGGTAGTCATCGGTCTTGGGGCTTTCCAGGTGACTTCATCCTCTGGGGCGAGCACTGATTTCGGATCCTAGGAACTCGTACACGCCATGAAGGTCAGGTAGAGCTAAATTCGGAGTCCACCGAGTCCCAAATTGAGTAGGTTGGACACGGCACGACCTAAAGGCTGAGATAATGAGGCACAGTGGTGTGTTGGGAAACGAGGATTGGCGTTTCCATATCTATCGCTACTCAGCGACATGGTACTGAGCCTCTCTGGAGGAGGAGCCGGCCGTAGGTAGGCTACAGCTGACGAGAACAATTCGAGGGCGGCATCAAGGTTGCCACGGTTCGATGATTATGTGTGTTATGAGTCAACTGTGTGTGTTCAGTACAAGCCGTGTAATCGAGTTGATGATGATGATATTTTGCGTAGGGACCTCGTTGCCAACCCCTTGATGCAACACACCCACGAATGCAATACCCTCCAATCCGCCAACTTCATAATCCATTGTTCCACAACAGCAGCGTTTCCAGGTAAGTGAAGATGGAAATTCTAGAACGTAGACTCTCAATGTTGAAGCTTTAAGAAATCTTCGAATTGGAGTCGTATTGATCAATGTAGGTATGTAATGGCACGACAAAGTCTGTTCCAATTCCTCGCGCCCACAGTTTGGGGCCAGGGTGGGTGGCGGGAGACTTTTAGGGGCGGCACACAGCCCCGGAATTATCGGATTTGAAGGTATCACATTCATGGGTGCCCTGGCAACGAGACGCGCACTGCGCTAAACCCTTTCGAGCCTCCGTCTTCAAGCTGTCAGCTCTGTCAGCCTGTCAGCAGCCTGTCACGAGGTATGCGGGAGAGCTAGTCGAACTAGTAAGGTACTTTACTTACTTTACGTACTAGATTACGCGAGCCGTCGCATTCTCTTACGCGAGCCGCCCTACTTTCCTTATTTACTTAGATTATCATGGAAGTAGATTTTACCTTGGTTTACCTTACGAGAGTGCGTATGTTTCTACCTTACATTATATACATTTCTAGAAACATCGACAAATCCGATATCGTGCTGAATATTATTCTCAAAATTGCTGACGCGGCGGATTATACATGATACCTGAAACCCTGTCAACTCCGGCTCCGAAGCGCAGCAGTTCAGATGGGATGGGCAATTGATTGGTAATGGGTTCGATTCTTGGCGCTGGTACAAGGGCACCAATGGTGTAGCGATGGCTTCTTTTTCTGCAGCTGCCCGGCTACAGTCACCCCTCGCCCCCTCACTCGAGTCACACCCAGAGTCTACACCCCCACAGCAGCTCCATCATAGCCTATAAGGCTATGGGGACGCCCCTCCGATGTAGGGATTACACACACACACACCCCCACAGCGTTCCTGCAGTCATACAGTCGATTGTGGATGATTGAGAGCGTCCAAGCGGTAGCTTCATTCCCATGCTCTTTATCGTCAATTCGATTATCCAAGGCAAGAACTCGATGCATGAGAATTACGATGTAGCCATACGGATTGTATTGCCTCCAAGGACGCTGACTTGCATACACCAAATCATCTGCGCCTGCATTACTGTCCGAGCTCAACTCACGACCCTCACCGCCTCTGGGAGGAATAAGTGATGGAAGTACGGAGCTTCGTTGAGCCCAGCCTTCATCAACCTTCTCTCGCTGAATGATGCTGGCCCATGGTGGACCGTGAAGAGCCTCAGCCTTATCAAACTGCAAACTGCAACTTCCACACTCTCACAACTATCAATGGCCTCGGCTCAAGCCTCTACTCTTCCTTGTGTTGACTGTCCAGCCTGCCATCATTCCGTCCGCTGAAGACGGCAGTTCTGACGCCTTCTCATCTCACCATCAGACCCTCCTGCTCCCCTTCGTCCCTTCTCTAATCGTCTCCACTTCTCATCTGAGCTCTCAAGACCATGTTTACAACCTTCGCCAGCATGCCTCCTTCAGTCTCCGCCTCTCCAGACTCTCCGCAGCTTCAGCTAAAATTTGAGCCGTCTCCCCGAACCCGACAGAGACGAGGCCAGGTCGCCCGAGCCTGCGAGCGGTGCCGTGTTCATCGCGTAAAGTGTGATAGTGGCAACCCCTGCTCGAATTGTAAGAATAGGGGTGGGCAGTGCAGGTACAGTGGTGCTATGAAAGCTTCAACTCTTCCTCATGCCTATCGCGAGATCGAGCGATTAGAGCAGCGAATCGAGGAGCTGGAGCAGGAGAAGGAGCGGGATGCTGAGAAGCCGGTCCATCAACTGCAAATATCCATCAGTCCGCCTCGATCTCTGTCCGACGGCCGAGGGTCTGGGACTGGTGAACAAGACCTGGCAGGATCAAGACTGAAACGGGTTTGGGAGGGAATCTATATCAGTACTGCCCGCTCTCCACAGAAGACATGGTACGGATCATCCTCACTATTCTACTTCATCGGGCGCATCGACGTCTTCTTATCAGTTGCCTTGCAACAAAGTCATCCGGCGGATCGCATGCTCCCGGACTCGGCGAGTAATCTGCTTGACGGCCCAACTACCGTCGCGGCCGAGGAACAGGCCGGCCAACTGGCGGGCCCTACAGACGATCCTATCACCACAGGTGAATACCTGACCTCTACGCAAGAAGAATACTTTCTCAGCCTCTTTTGGCAATCTTACTATACATCGTATCCGATCTTCGATGAGCTTGAGTTCAAGAAATACTACCGGTCTCTGTGGGCAACACCAGAGGGGAAACGAAAACCATCCGCTCTCGCGGATATCGTCATCGCAGTTTGTATGCAGTATGGCATGGCGCGACTTGAACGAGGACTGGAAGTCACCTCGAGGGCCAACGTGAGCAAAACCGATGCCACAATTGCCGGTCGATGGTATTATCGGCGCTGTCAGACGCTCCTGTCAGCTGAATTGGAAAGCCCGATCATATCAACGCTGCAGTGCCACATCCTTTGCTCCATGTATCTCTGCTGTGCGTCTTTCCAGAACATGGCGGATAGCACTTGCGGTCTTGCGGTGCGGACAGCTTACATGCTTGGCCTCCACCTTGAGCCTCCTCAGTCCATGCCGCGGCGAGAAAGAGAGACAAGGAAGCGCTTGTGGTGGACCCTGTACGTATTGGAGACCAAGATGAGCATGATATTAGGTCGACCTTTCCTACTGCATGATTCTAGTACTACATGCAGTCTACCGGCCGATGATCGTGAGATTGCCATGCTCGTGGGCTCCAGCTTTGCCCCTCTCGGAGAAAATGTCACCTGGCTGACGTGGAACCTGCACAACACCAAACTTCTCTTGGCAGCCCGAACCGCCTACACGACCTTTTACGATGGAGCTCCCGACACCTTCAATGCAGGCAACTGCCAGCCCATCACGGAGCCGCTAGAAGACTGGCTCAAAGACGTACCCGAGGCGATCAAGACGCAACGTCAGAACAATGGCGTTCCATTCTCCACAGACCGATCCGCCCTTCAAATCGAACAGTTTGCACCACTCTGGCTGCAGCGTCAGCGTTTGCTTCTGGAGCTGATGTACCACAATCTATGCATCAATCTCTATCGTCCCTCTATCTCCTTCGCCTCAGCAACAGCGCAGACTCCTCTTGCGGATGGAATGGCCATGAAGTGTGCCGCCCATGCCATGGCGCTGACGCACATGATGCACCAAGTGCTTACCTCAACATCCATTCTAGCAGGCTGGCTTGAAGCCTTCCAGTGGCAGTGGAATGCAGCCATGACGCTCGTTGGCATCGTACTGGCATATCCCCATGATGATTCGACTGGGGCGGTGAGAAGCACCATCGACCTTTCTGTTGCTGTTTTGGATAATTTTGGGAATAGCTTTGCAGTCGCGGCGGGGGCGGCCAATATCGTGGGCGAACTCTGTGTCAAGATCGACGTGCTCATGGAGAAAAGTCAAGGGAAGAAGGGTGTCAGGCTGGAGAAGATGCAGCCGGTCACAAGTTACCAAGAAGTAGACGAGGAAAGTCTAATGGATGAAAATTTCCCGGCATTGCCATCTATGGACGAATCCTTGGGCTTCTTTAACGTGACCGCTCCCGAAACTCGAGGGGTGTTCGCTCAGTCGATCGACATCATGGCTACGGACATGTACGACGACTTTGCCTTATCGGGCATCAACGACGGCTACCTCAACTAGTAGACCTGCCGTTAAAGAGCGGTTACGCCTTTGCTTTCACCATCGAACGAACGTTGGTGTGTATGGTATCAGTAGAGCCTCCATGTGTGAAGACCATGTGTGAGATGTCGCCGAAACGAGTCTGCTGGCGGTATTGCTTTTGTTGATGGACGGAGTGATATTCTGGCGCATGAAAGAATTTTAGCTCACCGTGTAGAGGAATAGAGGCATAAAATTATATGCCCCTGTTTGCACCATTAAGCAAGCCAACTGCGCTGAAACCAAGACCAACGGCGGCGGACGGAATGGGCCGTGAAAATCAAAAAAAAAAAAATTCCACGAAGGTAGAGATGGTGTGGACAGTTTGCCGTGTGGTGCTCGCGCTGAAAAGGCTCTGCAAGACGTAAGGTAAGCACCTAAGGTAAAATACCTCACGTAAAGTACTTAGCAGCCTGCATGACCAGGCGGATTTTAAGTACAGTAATATTTAGGTACCTTAGGTAATGGGCGGATGGCACGTCCTGCGCCTCCTCTACGGTCTATCCTCCAAGGGGCAACCGGAGACTCCCTCCTCTACGGTCTGCCCTATCTCCTCTTCCTCCAAGGGGCAACCGGAGACTCCCTCCTCTATGGTCTACCCTATCTCCTCTTCCTCCAAGGGGCAACCGGAGACTCGGAGTCGAGATGCGGATCCATCCAAGGTAAGGTAGCTGCAATTGCACTGCGGTGAATGTGGAACCTCCGGAAGCTCCGAGTGTAGTACAGAGTGCCCCCATTAGTGCTAGAGTAATCAATCACACAGCTTCAGCTTCAGCTTCATCCATGCTCGACCATGTGTCGAGGCAAGTGCATTCCTCCGTAAACCCCCAGTCAGCCTCATTCCCATTGTTGTTGCCTTCACACTTCATTCACATTTAATTCTCACCCGTCACACAATTTCTTCCCCCATCAATCAACTTCACAACACAGTCTGCTCCTAAATCTCCCATCATTCAAACAACATGCCTTCCTTCACAGTCTTCAAGGGCCAGGAGAGCGGCGTCCCCAAAGAGAGCACCACCACCAAGCCTGACCAGCTCACCGGCGACAACGTCTTCGTCAGAGTGACAGCCTCCGGAGTGTGTGGAACCGGTATTTGCCCTTCAATCGATGATCCCCCACGTAAGAGACGGCTGCTAATCGGTCCTTCTAGATCTGCACTATGTGAGTGACTTCGCTTCTCCGACGTGGACCTGTTGATTTGCAGCAACTAAATGAGAGGGCAGAAAGGTGCAGACATGGTTCTCGGCCACGAAGGCGTCGGCATCGTTGAGACCGTCGGCCCAGCGTGCCACTCCTTGAAGCCAGGTGATCACGTCGGCTGGGGCTATGAGGTCGAC
Source organism: Alectoria sarmentosa (assembly GCA_009733775.1). NCBI lineage: Eukaryota > Fungi > Ascomycota > Lecanoromycetes > Lecanorales > Parmeliaceae > Alectoria > Alectoria sarmentosa. The sequence goes on from WOGZ01000228.1 coordinate 28,650, forward strand.
TGTTGCGGCCACTGCATCGAATGCCTCCAGGGGACCGAAATCTACTGCCCCGATCGTGCCATGTACGGCGAAGCGAATTTCGACCAAGGCAGCTTTGCGACCCACGCCATCTGGCGAGAGTCATTCCTATATCCCATTCCACAAGATCTCAGCGACATCGACGCCGCTCCCCTCCAATGCGGCGGCGCCACCACCTTCAGCGCCCTGCAAGGCATCAAGCCCAGCGACACGGTCGGCGTCATGGGCGTGGGGGGGCTCGGCCATCTAGCGATTCAGTTTGCGGCCAAGATGGGCTGCCACGTGGTGGTTCTTTCCGGCTCCGAGAGGAAGAAGGCCGAAGCCATGCAGTTCGGAGCACGCGAATTCATCGCCACCAAGGACGCCAAGAAGCTCGAGGTCTCATCTCCAATCGACCGATTGCTCGTCACTGCCGCGGTGCCGCCGAACTGGGAATTGATTCTGCCCATCATGGCTCCCCGATCGGCCATTTACCCGCTCTCGGTCTCGTCTGGCAACCTGGAAATTCCTTACATGGGGCTGATTCTGCAGGGGATCTCGGTGCAGGGATCGCTCGTGGCCTCCCGGCATTTGCACCGCAAGATGCTGGAGTTTGCCGCGCAACACCAGATCAAGCCGGTTGTCGAGACGTTCCCCATGACGGAGCAAGGCATCAAGGAGGCGATGGAGAAGTTGGAGCGCGGCGAGGTTACCTACCGTGCTGTCCTAATACCGAAGTAAGAAACGATCGGACCGCGTGTGTGGTTGAAAGATGAATAAAATGTTGCAGTTTTGGTAACTCGGTCACCAAGCCTCCTTTAACAGACTCGGCCGGCAAGACTCCTATGGTGAAGGTCGCCGTCCACAAGGCTCAAAGAGCGATGGAAAAAATCTTCTAAGATATTAAGGATCGGGTCCGTTATTTGCATGCATCAGTATCCTTGCTGTAAATTTGACAATCTTGTCATCAGCAGGAAAGGCTAGTGCCGAGCAACAATATCTGCATGCAATCTATTCCACTTCATCCCGCTGATTGAACAATGTAGAAGAATTTTGCTTTGCTACGATTCAAGGCTTCGACGCATCCAAGCCCAACGTCCTTTTCCAGATACTGCTTTTTTCCCCCCTTACTTCTCCTTCCCTTCCTATTCTCCTGCATCGAATAACCAGTCTCGTCCAGCGTTCCCAACTCTTTACAGACTATCAATGCACTACTAATACAGTGCCAGGGCACACAAGTAAGGGAAAGGGTGTGCCTGAGACTTCAGAAGCCTCCGGGGTATAGGTAGTCTACAGACTAGACTTCAGCCTAAAATATGTGCTGGGGGCGCGGGCTTCCCAGTAGTGGAAAGCTTGCAGAGTACGTGATAGGGCTGATAGGGCTGAGTGTTCAAATGTGGCATATTGTCGGTTTACACCATATATATTAGAATAGCCCGCGAAATAGGTATCAGCCCGTATGGCTCAGTGGGTAACATGTGCAAAAAACCACATTTGAATGACGTAGGTTCAATTCCATCAAACCCCTCAAAAACCCCATATGATGATAAAAAATCTGAATCTGTTGTATGATTCCCATGATTTCAATCGATGTATCGTTCCCCGATACCTGTCTGATGCCCCATATATCATACATATGTGCCTATTCTACGGTGACAGGCCCCTGCTAACATGCTCCCAAACAGGCCTCCCGATTTTTTTTTTTTTTTTTTTTTTTTTTTTTTTTTTTTTTTTTCGGTCTGCAAGCCTAGCCTGTTTGGGAGCATGGGCTAGGGCTAGGGTTTAACGTCTGATTCGTACGTCTGATCCGTACGTCTGATACGTACGTATAATCCGTATGATCCATATGGTTCGTACGTCTAATTCGTCTGATTCGTACGTTTGCGCTCCGTACATACGATAAAGAGATATAACGACGACGAATAATAATGTTTGATCTTAAAAAGCACATTCGACGATAATTAAGATATATATCTCATTTCGATAAAGGTGAATTATAATTAAATGTAAAAACGAAAATGCGTTATTATCGATTTAAGCGACAAAAAATTAAATGCAAAAAAATCGAATATGATAAAAAGATTTAACGATAACGAGATGTGATATATATTATTATTAATCACCTTCGACGATAAATTAAATGTAATTATCATTTCGATATATAATATAAGTTATTTTAATAAATAATTATTATATAATAATGATTATCGATGATGAATAAAAGTTAACAAAAAAAAAAAAAAAAAAAATCAACAAAAAGTCACTTTTCGATTATACGAATAAAATAAATTATTTTATAATTGTGTTTATGTGAAAACCAAAATTGATAAATCGAGAATAAATTTTCTTAAATTTATTTTATTACTTATATGCTTTATAATTACACTCTTTACACATAATGTATCAAATAATTAAATTATATTAAAAATATATTATTATACGATTTATTAACAGATTTTAATGTGCGAAATTAATAAATAATGACTTCACTCATTTAAAGAAAATATAATATAAAATATAAAAAAGTTATATTCATTTTTTAAAAACTCATTTATTCAATCAAAGATTTTATTATTAAATCATTTATAATAATCTTTAAATCTTCAAAATCAAGATTTAATTTATCTTTCACGATTAATTTAAATTTAAAAATAAAAAAAATGAATAAACTTTATTATCGATAAACATCGTTAATACGCATTTTAATATATAAAGTTCGATTAATAAAAAATCGATTATAAACATAATAAATCTCAATAATAAAACTTATAATATGATAAATTTATAACAAAACGACATAAATGAGAATTATATTAATATTTTTAATAATAAAATTTACGACGATCTTATTTAAAATTAATTTTTAATTTTTATAAATGATGATAACAAAGACAAAAATTAATGATATTTACGTTCGAATATATATATTTTCATTATTATTTCATTATTATCTTCTCGACAATATAAATATCACATATTTTTCATTAACAAAAACACACGTTTATTCAAAATAATTAATCATTTTAATAAACATTATTGTTAACATAACATTAAAAAAATCTTAAACGTCGTCTTTTCAAAGAATTTTATACATCGTGATCATCGTCTCGTTAATCAATTCCTTATTTACATATAAATTTCACATTAATATAATCTTTATTCTTTTTATTAATAACAATTCGTTATTAAAATTAACATAATTTTAAACGAAGATTTATTTAACGTTTTTATTAATATTAATAATCTTAATATTAATAATAAAACGTTTAAATAATTCGAAATATTGAAAATTATAATTATCGATCTTTCGATTAATAACATATAATCGTAAAACGTTATTAAACGATTTTTATTTCGCTATATTAAATCTTTTCTTTATTCATTTAATAAATAATTATTAACTCTTTATCATAATAAATCCTTCATATAATTAATTAAAAATTTTCGAAATTAAATAATTTCAAATGAGATCTTTTATTAACGTATCATTTAAATAAAAACAACGATTTAATTAATAATTACATATATTTTGAAATCGATTAAGACATTTTCAAATTCGTGAAAAAGAGTGTTATAAAAAGCGATAATTAAAATAAAAGAAAATTATTCAAAATCGTCGTAAAAAAGAATGTTCATTTTTTTATAAAAAAAATCATGATTATATTTAATTTAACGTAATCGACGACCAATATAATAAAAAATTTAAACGTTTATTATTAATTTTTCATCGATGATTAATAATTAACAATATCAAAAACTATTTTGAAAACGTGAAAAAGATTTTTAATTTAATTTTTGAAATTTCTTTTTAATGAGCAACGAGAATAATCGATAAAAGATAAAATTATAAATAATATAAATCATTATTTTTATAAAAGTATTTCTTATAATTAAATAAACGTTTTTTCGTTAAATTAATTTATAAATCAAATGTCTTAAAATTATATCGATAATTCTCGATTTTTTTATGTTAATTATATTATTAACGTGTAAAAGAAATTAAATCTCACACTTTTATAAATAATGAATCATTATTCGATCAAAGACATTTCTTTATTCAGCGTTTAAAATATATAAATCATTTATTTGAATTAAATTAATAAAAAATGAAAAATTATTATTAAAATTATCGTGTATTAATTCGATATGCTATTTCATTTATTTTATATCAATATCAAAATTCCTATATAATCAATCATAATTCATATTTTTCGATCGACGATTTAAATTAATTTCAATTGAGATTATTTCGTTATCGTGATATAAATTGCGAAGAATTAATATCTTCTCATTTTAATAATTTAAATTATCATATTTTATATTAAAAACAAATTCGTTTGACGATGATAATTGAGCAATAAATAAATCATTTAAAAAATTGAAAAAATGATAATAATTATCGTTTTAATAACGTTAATAAGCTTATTTTTATTCTTTATTAATAAATAATAAATTAAACAAATTAACATTTCAAAAAAAATAATAAAGCATAATCTTCGCTTTATATTATTTCGAATAATTCATTTTTTAATTAAAACGAAAATATAAATTGAGAATTTTTTATTTTTATATAAATTAAAAGATCTTATTACGTTAATTATAATCTCGTATAATTATCATAAAACTTTTATTCGTCAAAAACTCGTTATAAATATAATAACATTCAATTTAAATCTCATTTAAAATAATCTTTAATTCGTTCAAATGAAATTTTTTATATTAAACATTATTCGATCGAATATCGAGATTAATAATCGAGCGAGAATTATCGCGAAGCTCACAATTCAATAATAAATAATAAATCTCTTAAATCGATTAATCGCATTTCGATATCATCTTATTATATAATCGATTAATTTAAATAAACATAAAATTGATATTTAAAAAATTATATAAAATGTTTTTATTCACATTAACGAACTTCTCAAATTTCTTTTTCTTTTTTAACGTGTATTTAATAAAATAATGAATCACACTTTTCTCATCGATATAAAAAACGAAATCGATGTTTATAAATCATGTTATATTGATAATAATATTGTATTTGCCGATATATAAATCGTTTTATATCGATTTAAATGTTTTATAAACGAAATTATTATAATTGTCGATCGTAAAAATTTTTCATTAAAATCATAAAAAAACAAATCGATATCTTATTTATTTAATGATTTTATCACGTCGATAATAATATTAAAATATGCATTTATAATATTATATTCGATTGAGAAGCTTTTTTAACTCACGAAAAATATTATAATAATTAACGAATTTACGATTAAACGAATGCTTCGTTGTAAATTTCAAATCGTTATTCGAATTAATAACAATGATTTTAACCTTTTAATATTTTAAATATTCGACGATTTGATCAACATTTAAAACGTTTTAAATTCATAAAAAATTCGTGAATATAATCGCTCTTTCGAATTTATTATTCAAATTAATATTAATAATTTAATATATCAAACTTCTTATTTAAAACATTTGAATAAAAAACGAAAACGCAAATTCAAATATTCAATCACAATGTGAGAGTTTTATTAAATCAAACGAAAAGTAATATTATGTCGCTAAACTTCAAAAACGTTAAAATATTCGTTTTTATTAAACATATATTAATAAAGATTATATTATTAAAAATCAATAACGTTAATCGTGAAAAAGATATTAAAAATTTCTTAATTATATACGAATAATTCGAATTCAATTTTCGCTCATTATTAATAAAGGCGTATATTTTATAAATTGTAAACCTTTCGCATTAAAACATTTAATATTCGATTATTATTATTGTTAATAAAATCGCGAAATTCATTAATATCGACGTTTCGATTAATCACACATTTTCAAAATCATTTATTCGATTTTTTAAATTGCGCTTTCAACATTATATTAAAAATTTATTAACGAAAACGAAAATATTATGCGAATTTCTTATTTTAATATTTTATCAAATATTTAATATAATCTTTAAATAAAACTTTTTTTTGACGATTAATATAAAAAAAAACAAAATCATTTGAAAATAATGTAAAAAAGATCATTTAAACAATATTCAACGATCGATTATATTCGTTAATTGATTAATTAACAAAAAAAACTTATATAATGCTCGATTTAATTAAAAATCGTATAAAAAATGAAAACTCATCATTAAATGTATCTTGAAACACATAAAACTTAAACATATCGATTATAAGATTTGATATACACGATTCTTCGATGAAAACGATTGAATTATCAATATAATTTAAAATCAAAAAAAGTGATCATAATTAACAAGTTTGACATTTGAAAAACCCTTCGAGGGCTCTTTAAGGGCTCTTTAAAAGCTTTTATTAAAAAAATCATTTTCATAAATTCGAAAAAAGAAATAAACAAAAAAAAAAAAAAAAAAAATCGTCACATATTTACATTTGAAATTCCGTTTTCAAAATTTATATTTTCAATTTCCTCATTATTATTTTTCTCATCGTTTGAAATATTCGATACGTTATCGATAATGTAATCATTTTTCGATAATTAAAATAAACGCTCTTAATCGATTTATATTAATAATTTAAATAATATTCGATCAAATAAATGAGTCACGTTTCGATATTTTATCAATATATACGAAATTTTCATTAATATTTACGATTGAATTCATTATCGCTCTTACTCGACGATGAAAATTTCAAAATTAAAATCTATAATTTTTAAAAGAGAGAAAATAATTTGTGAATTAATTTAAAAATGTTTTATATTTAATTAATACAATAATCTTTATATTTATATTAACAACTTTTAATATAAAATAATTTCATTTAAACGTGAATTTTAATAATCAACATTTTTTCGATTATAATTAATTAAAATAATTCAAAAAACATAAATTCAAAATTCATTTTATTATCAACAAAATAAAATGTAAAATCGTTCGTTATATTCTTAAAACATCGTTGATAAACAAATTATGAATTCTCTATTTATAATCTCATATTAAATTTAATTTTTTTATAAACGTCACATATCTCACGCTTCAATTTATTCAATTCGATATAAAAATTAACGATGAAATTTCAATTCTTTTTAAAACATATTGAGATTTATTTTTTCTTATCTTAAATATGAAATCAAAACGTTTTCAACGAAATATTATTATTAATAAAAATAAATGACGATGAAGCACATTTAAATCTCGATTGTCTTATTTAATAATAATTCTTATAACGCGATTATTTCTTATTATTATAAATGTAATCTTTACGCACAATCATATATCGTTTTTAATTACACTTTCGCGATTAATTTAAACATATATCGTAAACGAGATATAAATAAAAAATTATGCGATTCAAAGATCTCGAAATATCACATTCGTTACAAAAATATTATTTTTATTCAAAAATCGATATAAATATTAAAGATTTTAAAAAAGTTATTTCACGTTATTTTATTCTTTTCACCTCTCATTTATAACGATTTTTATCTTTTTATTATTAAAGTAATTGACGTTTTTTAAAGATCGCCTTCGCAATCACACATTTTTTATTTTTCATTTATTTTACGATCTTTCGTTTTAATTATTATTACTTTATAACTTTAAAATTATCATATTTCTTTCATTTACGATCATTTTTTATAAAAGTAATAAAAAAATCAAAAGACTCAATAAAAAAAGTATTAAAATTTATTTTATCAAATAATCTTCGCTTTAAGAGTGAGCATAAGATAATTAATGTACGAAACAACAACGTAAAAGAGTCATTGAAGCGATAATCTTAAAGTTATTTGAATTAACGCGATTTAATTTGATTGATAATGATGTCAAAAGAAGTTTCGAAAACGATTTAATCAAAAAAGGTCATATTGAAATTATACTCGTAATATTAAAAAAATTTACAATTATAAAAACTCAATAAAAACGATCGAGGCGAAATTTATTTAAATAATTTCAACAAAGCACGAAAAGTGTTATTTTATTTCACACATTTAATGTAAAGTTCAAATCATCACATTAAATCCGCTTAAAATAATATTATTTGAAAACGCATAATAAACTTTACAATTTTATATATTTACCTTTTTATTATATTATACGTGAAACGAAAAAAATAAAAAAGAATAAAATGTAAAAAGTTGATATTCGAGATTCAACCTTATGCAATGATCTATTTGAAACGTACTCGCGTTTAAATCGAAAATGAAAAAATAAGATGAATTTTAACTCAAAAATCGTGAAATCTGAAGGTTTGATTGATGAAACCTTGTTTTAAGCATATTTACCATTTTCGTGTATAACTTTTGACCATGAAGAAAGCAAGCTTTCCAACCAAAAACAGATAGATCCCGTACCATAAACATTGTCCGCAGATAAAGTACTTGAGTTGTGATTCTTCTTTCTTCTTTCTTCTTTCTTCTTTCTTCTCATCCATCTTTTTGTGCCATTCTCCGTCCTTCTCACCATCACGCCAAGCAAGACACATACAGAGTAACAGAATGGGCCAACTCACAACCGTAGCGTAAGTCTCACTTTGTAAAGCCTTGCTCTGACAGAAAGCTCATACGCTTGTACGCTTATTCTATCTAGTGCATGCAGCCTCAATCAATGGGCTCTTGATTTTGAGAACAAAACAGCGCGAATCATAGAGTCTATCAAAATTGCCAAAAAGCTTGGAGCCAAACTCCGTGTTGGCCCTGAGCTTGAGATCACAGGATATGCAAGTGCCTCTCAGACTCTTTCCCTCTTACCGCTCAGCTGCTCATGGTCCGTCATTCAGGATTGCTTGGATCATTTCCTCGAGAACGATACCTATCTCTTTGCTTGGGAGATGTTAGCCCGTATTCTCGATGAGTAGGCTTACGATGCCCCTTTGTTGACGCAAGCTCCTGATCTGTCGTAGCAAAGATTGTTATGGCTGCCTTCTTGACATTGGTGCTCCAATAATGCACAGGTAAGGTTCTGAATTGCCGTCATAGTAGTGCACATGCTGAAGATGGCAGAAATTTGAGACTGAACTGTCGGATCCTCGCCCTTGACGGGAAAATCCTCCTCATCCGTCCCAAGCTATTCCTTTGCGAAGACGGAAATTACAGGTGACGTCTCTGTCTTTCTGGGACCGTTAAATTTGTGCTGAATCTTCAATGCTCAGAGAAATGCGCTACTTCCAACCTTGGCCGCAGGGTCGTAACGAAGACTTCATCCTCCCCCGCTTAATGCAAGGACGTCAAGGCAGTAATAAGGTGCCTATAGGGGACAGTGTATTGTCAATGGCTGATGTACGTTTGTCCTACTTTCATTGTGTTCTCGGGCAGTGAGCTTTCTGACGATCTTTTCGTCTTTGCTCTGTCCCATTTTTGATTGCTACATGAGACCGGTAAGTTTTGTATGAGATCAGACTAACGTTTTCGCACACAGACTTGCATCGGTGCTGAGACATGCGAGGAGCTGTGAGTCATTCCCGGCGATCTTCTACCAGATTCCAAGCGGAAAGATCACCACTGATTGTGTTCTCAATTCAGTTTTACGCCTGATGGACCTCATATACAAGTAGCATTTCTTTTCTCCAGCGAAACGCATTCAAATCGCACAGAATAAGAGCTTACAATGAAAAATCCTAGATGGGTTTGCAAGGCGTCGAGATATTCACAAATAGTGCTGCTTCTCATCATGAACTCCGGAAGTTGGACCGAAGAATTGCACTCATCCTAGAGGCTACCAAAAAATCTGGTGGCATCTATGTTTATGCCAACTTGAAGGGTTGGTGATCATTTCAATTGAGGCGGCATGACTGACGTCTTGAAGGTTGTGGTGGTGAACGGCTTTATTACGATGGTTGTAGCATGATTATCGCCAACGGAAGCATTAAAGCACAAGGATCCCAATTTTCCCGAAACGACGTCGAAGTCATTACGGCGACTGTGGACTTGGAAGAGGTCCGACGGTACCGGTGTAGCATAAGCCGTGGTATGCAAGCTGTCAGGCCAGTAGAGCAATACCGAAGGATCGACGTGACTAGGTTTAGTACGTCACTTCAAGAGGACGATTGTTATAAAACCGACTTGACTCCTAATTGTCCGGCCAAAATCCTCACTCCAGAGGAAGAAATGGCAGGCCCTGCTTTATGGTTATGGGATTATCTACGGTGAGCTCCATTCCATCCGAATTGTTCGTTCTGGGATTCTTACTGATCATTGGCAGACGCTCTTCCTTAGCTGGTTTCCTTGTTCCTTTAAGGTATATTACAGAGGTTCAAACTTTGACTGGGCTGATCAAATTTAGTGGAGGAATTGACTCTGCGTGCACGAGCGTCATAACGTTTTTTATGTCTCGTCTCCTTATCGATGCAATTCGACAGGGCAATGCCCAAGTCATTAGCGATGTTCAGAGGATTGCAGGTGCTTACGAGAAGGATGGCTGTCTTTCAGAGAGTGCACAAGCTCGAAGTCCCATATATAATGTATCACGTATCATGACTTCGAGCTTGCGAGGACAGCCCCTCCGGCAGGAACCCTCGGAGAGCCCCCGGAGGGAAAGGGGGGTTCCGGGGGTCTCCCCCGAGCGTAAAAAAACAAAGTACTCTATAAGTCAATTGTAGAGATCTTCCAAGCTTTCCACTACTGGGAAGCCCACGCCCCCAGCACCTATTTTTTAAAGAGAACCTTTTTAGATGATGAATTTTGATTTATGATTCTGTAGCAAATATAAAAGCGTAAAGAGTGAGACTCAAAATTAGAGAGAGAGAGAAACGGTGCATGGCTTTTGTTTAAACATCATCGCTTTGATCATTTTTTGGGTCGCCTGATGTTGATGCAGGTCGTGCGACTTGAGTGCGGCCTTGATGTGTGAAAGGTGAAAATTGTTGGGGTCTCATTTCTGCTCAGGTACAAGTACTCGTACCTCATTCGCTAGTTTCAAGCGGCCACGGCCGCCAAGACATGTACATAGTCCCTCGGTCCAGATTACGGTTGCTCTGTTGCTCATCATTTTGTACGGCATCAACCTTGAACGAGTCTGTTGACTGACACGCTCCTACGATAAGTATAACCTCTGCCTCAAACACTCGATCTGATCACTATTCAATCATCATCTTGCTCTATTCACTTCATTCTAAGATCATCACCGAAAGAGCCATCGCTGCCAGGTCCGCAGCAGTACTCAATCTAATCCACTACCGCACTGCCTACTGACTCTCAAGCACCCTTTACCATGTCAGTATTTGTCGCCCAAGTTCAAGCTGCGCTGCCGCCTACAGCTCCGCTTTCCCTTTGCTGACGCCGTCTTTACTTCTACCAGGAATCGATCTCTCTCCGTAAGATCCAAGAAGGACAATGCCTCTACCACTGGAAGTTCAGGAAGCGCCCCCAAGCACCGATTCACTATGGCCTCACTACGCGGTATCCAGCAGCCAGAGTTGAGTAAGAAGCTATTCAAGATTATAAAGAGCGAAAATCATGCCATCGGTGCTTATGAATCGGCCAGCCGCGAACGCGTCTCCATCGCCTCTCAGCTGTCGGACTGGGGCGAGAGTACGGGAGATGACTCTGTCTCCGACATCTCAGACAAGCTAGGTGTTCTGCTGTCGGAGTTGGGCGAGCAAGAGGATGTGTTTGCGCAGAACCTGGAAGATTACCGCGGCATTTTGAAGCAGATCAGAAATACCGAGAGTTCTGTGCAGCCAAGTAGGAATCACAAGGCTAAGATCTCAGATGAGATAGCGAAGCTCAAATACAAGGAGCCAGAAAGTACCAAGATAGTCCAACTTGAGCAGGAGCTTGTCAGGGCCGAGGCACAGAATCTGGTTGCAGAAGCTCAGCTGACCAACATCGTAAGTCTCTCGCAGCTATGCCGCGAGGTTGACGTAGGCTAACAGCCGTTGCCAGACCCGCCAGAAGCTGAAGGAGGCTTATGACCTACATTTTGCCGCCACCATCGAGCGTGCCGAGAAACAGATAATGCTTGCTCGCCACGGTCGCCGCCTGCTGAACCTGCTCGATGATACCCCAGTTGTCCCCGGCGACACACGTCCGGCCTTTGAGCACGCCCACCAAGCTCGCCAAGTGTTGAATGATGCCGAAGAGGATCTTCGTGAATGGGCTCCAAATCTTGAACCGATCCACAGCGCAGCTACTGAGATGGGTTCCAACCTTATGCCGGCACAGGCCGGCACAGCAGCGACAAGTGTCAGCGGACAAGAAGAGGCATCGATGATTGGGGCAGGGGAGAGTACTCAAGGTCAGCTGGAAGCTCCAGCACCACCAGAGCACAGGGCTTTCGGTGGAAGCTCAACCGTCGCGCAGCTTGAAGGGGCGTCTAGCTACTAGCCGTGATAGCACTCTGCTCCGCTCCTGGGTGCATCGGCCATCATGCGAGATATGGGTACGGGATGCCATGGCGTTCAAGCGCGATAGCCCAATGGGCACGGTAGTTGTCTATTGTTGTAACGACGTCTTACCTTGCGGTCCTTTCTTGATACCACACTATTCGTTTGCTACCTTGCGTTGACAATGGTCTCGTTGTGAACGAGAACCTTGTCTACTGGGAATCCTGTCATGCGTTGTATCGCCTGCTTCTTTCTCAACCCCGCCGTTTTCGCATCAGCGAGAATGCAGCTTTTGATTCTCAAGTCAACACATGTGCAATCCCGAGGCAATAGCTCTTGAGAAAGCTTGGTGAAGCAGAAGTCAATCATCTAATGTCACCCATCCAGCATTGAATTGCATTGAATTGATTGCCTCTATTGCCTCGTCTCTTCCTTCCTTCCTTCCACCCATACCAACTCCGTTGCGCGTCTGTCACTGGATTAATCTCAATGGTGTCACTTTGACAACATCAGCACTGTGCCGAGGCAGACACATATTGCAAGATTTCGTATCATTTACAGCGCGTCACAGCCCAGTGACTTCACACCAATTACAGGAAATGTCTCATATATCCATATCTGTTTTAAGTCCAAGAATCTAATCCAATGTATGTCTCGACAAGGGTGTGAACCAGACCCAGACCCGGCTCCAAAGCCTAGAGGCTTCCCAGGGTATGCAGCCTACGTTTCGTAGTACATCATCTATTCTCCCCATCTCCCCCATTCTTCAACGTTTGATCCTTTGTACACATGCAATGACCACGAGAATAAAGAGAATGATCTGCAGCAGCGTTTCAGTCTCCGTTCGGCACCAAGGAACATTGATCGACTCACTGCGGACACTGAAAAGCATACCCCGCTCGATTTAGCATGGCCGATGGAAAACAGCTTGCCCATCATTGGGCCGCCAATGAGCTTTGCAAGGATTTCTACCACGGCGACCGAAGTGAACAGTCTGGCATGGTATGCGTGATCTATGAGGGAAGTAGCAAGGCCCTGCAGGGCAGGCTCTTCGCCTTCACTCATGCCGCATATGAAGAGCGCTGATGATGTCGTCAGCCATCCATAGCAGTATCTCCAAAGGTCTGACTTCACCTACCCAGTAGCAGCATCCAGCTGTGGTATGATAGCTGCAACACTATGAAGCCCGTCACTGCCACCAGCAATGACACTCGGATGACGTTGAGATCGAGCATTTGGGCATGAAGTCCCCTCCGATTCAATACAGAGGACAACAGCGGTAGAACCGCCACTGTTGCCAAAGACGATCCCCCAGCCTGGGAAAACCGCAACCAAGTGGTCTGACTCAGTCCCCATTGGAAATTGTAAGAAGCATATTGGTATACAAAAGCTTTGCTGATCATGGCAAGCGGCTTGAAAAAGAACAGTAGGTAGCAAAATGGGAGTCCTGGCATTTGTATTAGGACGATGATGTCCCTCCACCATTCCTTGTTCTTAGGACTTGGAGCGGGCAGCCGATCGTGGATTCCTCGGGGAAGCTGCTCTGGAGGAGTTGTCGTCCCGTCGCCGAAATCGGTGCCGGTGAGAGTATCAGCGGCGCCAAGAAGAGGGCTCTTGGGGGAAGACGAGTGATGCCTCAGCGACTCGGGCATAAAGATGATTATCAGCAAACCTAGAGTCAATGCTCCAATGGCGACGGCAAAGGGCAGCCATATTCTTATGAGCATCAATAGACCAGACAACGGTGGGGCTAATAATGTTGTTAGATGAGGGATGCCTGCAAGGAGATACATATATCTCGTCCTGAGCAACGTCAGCCATTGTCTTGACTGATGCTGGCGCAATACCACCTGTGCGATTTATCAACAGTGTCGGCAATGATAGTGAAGTTCATCCCCTTGGCCACTCGTTGAGAGCCACCCACGCAGAGGAAGATTGAAGACAGCCATACGAGCTTGACCGGCAAGTTCGTATCAGCATAGCAGATGAATAGAATCCATAAAAGGCTGCATAAAGTCCCTGCACAACAGAGCGCAAGTACAAGCCGTCTACCAAATCTGCCGAGCCCAAATAAGCAGTCAATATGTGATTCTGAGCATGAACGTTATACCTGTCTGCGATTGATCCATAATACAAAGCTGTCAAAAGCCCCGGCAACGCATCAAAAGTAAACTTGAGGCCTGTGAGGCTGGCCAATTGATTCTGGATGGCAGGAATTTTGCACAGTCTCTCGTCGACATCTGGCGCAGTCACCCGCGGGTGGATGGATTGGTCGGAGTAGTATCGGTTGCAAATGGCCTGTTCGAATAATTTGATGGTTGGGACTTCAACCACATGCTTGGCGAAATAGGTGCAAAACTGCAAGCCAAAGGTACAGATGAGAATAGGATTCTCGACCACGAAAGTCCTTATGGCAAGAATTCCACGTACGGGCCATTGCCAGACTGTGTCGCGACCGGGAGACTTAGCCTGGGCCCGGATTGGTGGCAAGAGAGGCTGGCGCTCATTGTTGGAAGAAAGATGATTCATGCCCATGAATGACAGCAGTACGAGTATGAAGAGTATGAAGAGGAAGACGCTCCCATCTCTGGACTTGGACCATGTACGGAAACGTATCTCTAGAGATGTACAGAGATGGAATAGAGATTTTTGTTGTTGGATCAGGCAGGCGTCGTGGATGGATGAGAGAAGAGTGAGGCAGTACAGGTTGCAACAATGTAATCAATCATGCGTAGATGCAAAAACTCTGACATGTATGAAGAATGAATGAATGAATGAATGAATGGTATTATTGACGTTGTTTTATTGACACCACAGCTAGCGAAGAATGATACAATGTTAAAGTACCGTCTACAGACTTTCTTCTCCGCGTCATCGAGTCTAGATTACGAGTAAAGGTAAAGTTTCTGGGGTCTCATAAGGCTTAGCGCATTTTCTCGGCAATCTCGGCAAATCCACCTCCATTCCCGAGTTTCTTCCCTCTCTCTCTCCTTCTTCTCCTTCTTCTCCTTCTTCTCCTTCTTCTCAGTTTTCACCAAAATCATCGGAGAGAAAAAGCGCCCTTTGAGTCTCAGGACATGTTGCGGAAATACAGCTCCTCCGACACTCAAAACTCGTCTTGAAGTGTCAACACTGACTCCGAAATGGTCATGATGGCTTGTTGCGTCTGGTATTGCTGCTGAATCTGTACAGGTAGCGTCGTGTCCGATGAGTCCAGGGAATTGTAGGCAATAGGAGAGCTTCTCTTGGCGAAGCATATTCCAAAACCGTTTCTATATTTGCATGCTTTGCTGCAGTCGCTGTGCCCTGGCTGCAAGCTCCGAGATAGATACTAGAAATATCAATATTCACAAAGATCGATTCCACAGCATTCTTCATATCAAGTCATGCCCCCTTTTCCACAAACGCCACGCCAGAATCGAAGCCTTGCCCAATCGACCTTCCATGTTTCCCAAGCCGGCATGACTACTGTATTGAACAGAAAGTTCCACAAAAGCCACCCGTACACTACCATTGCTAATCCCAATAGCCTCGTCAATCTGGCTGTACATGAGACTTCTTCTCCTTCAACGCCTTGAACTCCGCCAATTGCGCAGCAATGTGTCCCAGTACGTCGTCCATCGGACAGGCATGCTCTAGCAAATTATGAGTACTAAACGGCGTCACCATATTCCTTACTGCAAGCGTAGATACACATGTCTATGGAGAAGTCAGCATGAAGGATCCGTCTGTCAGACACCATGTTACCTGCCTCAATCCTTGTAACTTGATGTTCTAGATAGCTAACCAAGAATCGATCCGTCACCTCACCTCCTCTATTCTTCATCCTCTCGAGCACACTCTTTTCCGGTTGCTTTAGGCTCGTAGCTCCCGGGCTTTCGAGCGCACTACACAGCATTTCCAGTCTCAGACTGATGTTCCACAGCCCCCAGATGTATTCGGTGTCGAAATCCAGCACGCTTCCAGGTTGCAAGCTAGCAGGTTCGTTCGAAGCTGCGGCTGCTTCGGCATCACTGCGCTGTTGTTGTGCAATGAGACGACCGGCAAGCGAGTGCGGGTACATCAAATAGATCAATTCGGGATTCTCGAGCCCTTTCAGTTTTTGGGTGCCGAGGTCTTTCACTTCGAAACCCTGGGAACTAAGTGCCCTCAACTCTCTGCGTATCGATTGGCCCAGTGGATCTTCATTTAGCGAGTCATCGGAGCCAGTGGACCCAGACCGCTCTGGGTCAGCAAACGCTTCAAGAGAACGTTGAATCTCGGCTATGTAATCCTGCGACACGTAGATCTGGCCGCCGTCTGCTGCGCCAGATATTCGAGCCGCTCGGTTGACCATAGGCCCAAAGTAATCCATACGCCGAGTGACAGGATCGGGTTCGCATACCGGTTCGCCCCAATGGATTCCCATACGGACTGATAGACCACGATAGATGACATTTTCGTCCCCGTCCAGCACCTCTGCGCAATGTGGAGTATTCAGGACTTCAGGGGGCCAATCCACTTCAAGTAGGTGCTGTTGAACGACAAAAGACCACAGCAAAGCCCCTGTTGCCGTGGGGAACGATACCATGAATGCGTCACCTTCAGTCTTGACTTCATATCCTCCGATGACCCTCAATTGTCGTCTCATGACTTCGTTGTGAGACTTGATGGCCGATCTCATAGCGACCGGATAGTTCTCCCACAAAGTAGTCGAATTCTTGATATCCGTGAAGACCATGCTAAGATTACCCGTTGGTGCCTCGACTTCAGGATCGAGTCGTTGGAGTGTCGAATCATCAGGTCTGTCTCTACCCTTTTTGCCACGTTTCGTAGCGATGAACTGGTCATCTTGTGATTGGGATGGGCCCATCGAGAGGCTTTGACCCCGGTAGCGATTGCGCTCTCGTTTTTTCAAATCACTAACGCTAATGATCTGAACCATAATCTTGCCATTTGTCCCGAAGGCCATGGCTAGATCACGAAGCTTCTGGGCCGCCCGCATAAGGTCCACTCGTTCCGAGCGCGCAACGTCAACAACCATTTCAAGACTCATGACGTCCCAGAGCTCTTTAGATGCAATCAATATCATCTCGTCAGACTCCTTTAGGGAAAGGTGGGTGACGTTCGGAGCAGCCATGACAGCGGGCATCATCTGGATGTAGCCAAATGCACGCGAGACGTCTAGTACATCATTGAGCTTGCCGTGTCTTGACACATATCCTCCTGCGTCTCGAATACGCTCCCGCTCTCGTCGATCAGCTGGCTCATGCTTACGTGTTAAGATCTTATGGCCCCCGTCATTTTGCACAAGAATCGCTTGCGCATCTCCAACGTTCGCAACATATAGCTCCATGTTGTCAAGAAATAAGACTGTGGCCACACCACCAGAGGTAAGGTCATCTGCGCTCAAGGTATGCGCTGCAGTAGATCCTCGATGCGACTTTTGAGGCAATCGATGTTCCTTCTCGTCGAGAGTCTGGCTGGCCGTTGTTGCCAGATCTTTATTGAGGGCGAGGAAAGCTCTTCGGAGGCCGTCGGCTGGAGTCTCGTCCTTTGAGAGCCTGCTCAATTCTTCTATGAAATGAAATTGAAAGTTCTCTTGCAAGTACTTTGCAAGCCTTGAGCCACCGCTTGACAGTGCTTGCCCATCAAACATTCCTAGAAGTGTCTCGGTCTCGTGACCCCTGAACTTCGGAACCACCATATCGATCGTGGATAGATGTTCGTATCTTCCCAGGCTATCTGCCATGCCGTATGCCATTGATCCAGCCAACGACCCGGATGTCCGGACTCTACGATCTTCTGTCTGATCGGGTACCGAGGGGATTGTAAGCGTCACGTCCATCAGGCCAAGAACTCGGAGGTGGTGGAGGGTTGTGAAGTTTGTAAGATCAGCAGCTTCTCTTCCTCCATTTGCCGTGAAAGATCGACTGGGTTTAATTTCAAGACGTTTGTTGCCAGAGAAATTGAGATATTTGAGATTCTTGTTCCAATTCCAATTCCAATCATACGGCCAATTAGAGACGTTGTACTTGAGGGCATTACTTCCGACATCCAGAACTGCGAGCTTCCGGACCTTGCCAAGTTCGGCTGGAAGGACTTGAAATTTGTTTCCGTTGATGTGCAAGACCTTCAAGGAGGACACTTCCTCAAGATCATCCGATGGAAGAGATGACAGCTCATTGCCAGATAGATAAAGCTCGTTGAGATTCTGCCATCGTCGTAAGGATCGCGGAGGAATATCATATAACTCATTGTACGAAAGATTCAGGGTCCGAAGTTCAGGAAGCATGGTGATCTCGTCAAATACATCCTCTGTCAGTCTGTTGTCTGCCAAGAACAGATACCGAAGGGATCCAGCAAACGTGTTATTGGATCGCTGTTGTAGGTTGGAGTCTTTTCGGTGAGTTGGGGTTGTAGTACCGTTTGTCTGTGTTCGCGACACCACTGATGCTTTCCTGCCTCCCGGCCCGTAGATGGACACGATCGATCCCTGTCTGGTGCTCGACGCTGGTGAACTACCAACGCTCAGGAGTCCCCCAGAAGACTGGCTTGGTCTACGATCCTGGAAGTCTTCTAGCTTGCCCAGCTCCTCGTGCTCATCAGGTGTTGACGCTGGAACGGGAGTAGTCTCGGAACTACTTGGCTGCGCGTCTGCTTGAGCCGGGGCAAGTGCTGTCGCCGGCTTTGGAAAAGTCTCCAGAACATTCGAGGAGACGTTTAATGTATCCAGGCGGTAGCAGAACCATAGCTCTCCTGGAAGCTTCTTAAGGTTACATTCCCGAATGTCTAGAAAGTGCAGCTCCTGGAGGTGGCCGATCGTCGCGGGTAAGCTACTTAGCGGATTCCTTGCGATGCTCAAGTACTCCAGCCTTTGAAGTCTATAAACTTGATTGGAGAGGGTTGAAAAATGATTTTTGTCCAGGTTCAGTTTTGTGAGATTTTTCATTCTCTCAAATATGCTGTCGTCCAATTGTGAGATTTTTGCCGAGGCGAGGTTCAGCGAAGTCAAACTTGGCACAGGTGCCTTCAAATCAAATCGGGTTATGGGATTGTGATCGAGGTGAAGTAGACGGATCTGTTCAAAGCTACCTTCGAATTTGGAAATGACATTATGCCCTACCATGAGTTGTTCCAGCTTTGGAAGTTCGGCAAAAATATCAATGCTGGTTAATCCATTGAACCGGAGGTCAATCTCCTTGAGGTTCTTAAGTTCCCTGAAATTTTCAGGGAATGAGCCGTGAAGCATGTTGTTAGTCGCCCACAGTCTCTCCAGTGCAGTAAGTTGCCCTATTTTCGGTAAACATCTGACAGTATTGAAACTTATGTCAAGGTCGACAAGGCCTTTCAAGTCGCAGAGGAAATCCGGAAACACTTCTATGTAGTTTGAGGAGAGGTTCAAACTCCGCAGTGACTGGAATTGACCGAAGTACGAAGGGAGGTGCTTTAGCTTGTTGTTGGACATTTTGATGCTCACCAGACCAGGCAGCTTGTCTAGCTCTGCATGCTCAAGCTGCTCGAGGCGATTGTTAGATATGTCGAGGACGGTGAGTTTAGTTGCGAGACTCAAACTTGCTGGTAGCTGCCAAGCCTCATTGCTAATATACCGAATTTCTCGAAGGTTGACGCAGCTCTGGATGAAGTCTTTTGGAACGTCGAGGGCAAGGTTGCGAGACAAGTTTAGATATACTATCTCGGCGGCTTTCTGATAGAGAGTGATAGGAATGGTGACCAGACTCCTGCCTGAAAGGTCAACATGACTGAATTTTTGCATTTTACCGTGACCCGGTTCCGACTCTAGGCTGTAATACCCGCTGAGCTTGGTTGGTACAAAGGTAAACCGGCAAAGATAACTGTTGTCCTCCCGGCCGATTTCTTCGATCCGATCCGTACTATGGTATCCAGCTTGGTCGAGGAGCTTTTTTTGTATCGCAATTGGTCGTTCTCCTGGCGCGAGTTGTCTATGGAGATCGTGTTTCCTCATGATGATTTGGTAATTGTCTAGGTCATCTTGCAGAAAAGATTTCTTGCCCAGGATCTGTAAAATTTCCGAAGCTGTGGTGTTGACACCCATAGACAAGGTAGCGAAGGTCGAGTCGATTCGAAAGACGCGTAGGCAATGCGCTGTACCATCGTCTTCGACTTTCTGGGGTATTCCAGCGTCGTCAATTTCTCGCAACCGTCCCAAATTCTCGTCACCAGCTTTCTTGACTGCCCACGAATCAGGAGCGTCCCAAGCTCCCGCACCACTCATTGTGTCGAGGTCTCTGAGCTCTTTCCGAGGCTCCTCTGGAATCGGGTCTCCAGTAAAGATGCCACCGTGGGGGGCAGTAGAAATAGAAGCTGTTGGGTCAACAATACCTGTCATATCATCCAGATTTGTGTCCAGGCTAAACAATGAATCACTGGCCACGGATGCGTTGCGTGCCTTGTCGGCATTTTTACCGCTATGACCTTCGTAACTAATCCCTCGCTTGGGTTTAGGAAATTTCCCGTGGCTATGTAGAAGTTTCGGTCCGGTCTCCTTCTTCGATATGGGAGATCCTGAGTCTCCACTCATATAGTCCGAGGCCTTAGCTGTCGAGCCACTGTCGAAAGTCGCAACGCTTCCTTGCCTGGGTTCTTTCTGGTTGGCCAACTCTGATTTGTAATTCTTGCTTTCGGCTGTGCTGTGGTGTAGAGAACTTGTAGACCCAGAGAGATGATGGAGTGGATTGAGTGAGTCATGGTGACCATGCTCTCCTTTGTGCCTCCGAAGTTTGTCTAGAAGGGAGCGCTTTCCTCCAGCTGCGCTGTGGGCTGGTGAGCGCTGACTGGGCATGGTTTCGCTACGGCTGACTGCACTGTTCGAACTTGGCGTCGGACTGGTGCCGCGAAGGGGTAGGGTGTTGCGTGAAGACATGGGAGAAGATATCGAGTCTTTCAGCATCCGAACACTAGACACAGAGTCTTGTCTGTTGGTAAGAGGACGAATCGAATGGCCACTTCCTGTGTCCTTAGGTGGAGGCTTCGGAGGTTCCTCTTTACTCCGAGTGTGTCGGTGATGAGGGAGATGGAGTCGGATGTGGTGATTATGAGCATGAGAGGGAGGCTCGCCATCCGCGTATCGCTGCTTGTCGAGGCCAGCTGGCGCTTGCCTAACAAGAGCATCACCATACTGTGAGATTTCCTGTCATGAAATCTTGTTAGCAGCTCATCGTGACTTCCGAAACAGGACGAATCTCTGACGTTGTGGCTTTAAATGTCTGAGATCGCTACATCTGACAGACCGACCCTTCGGAACCAGGAACGCATTTAGTTACACCGCGCAGAACAATAAGCAAATTTGCAGCAGCGGAGTGCTGAGGATTGTCATTCAAACACTTGCTAGAACAGTGAGGACTGAACGCATATTGCTACTGGATGACTGATATGGGGAGGACAGGGCAGTTTCCGTTAGAAGGCGAGTATATGCGGACTGCTTCACGAACACACAAATATCTATGCCTACCTTGAAATCTTGGAACAGCCATGGGACCACATCACTTGAGGGCAGCGGAGTCCTTGGCCTGGAGCTGCTCGGAGATATTGGCCGCCCCTCATCCCGACTGGCATGTCTAGAGCCATGCCGAGAGGACACTGTTTGCTCACGCTGCAGAGTGCTAGGTATGCTCGTGTCGGAGCTTCGTGGTGATTGCCGCCCTTCATCACCAAAGAACCCTGCTACCTTCTTATATGGTGTGCCCCTGCTGGTGCTAGTCTTTGATAGCGAGCTTTGGCTGTCAATCGTGGTTGCACTGGCTAATGACGGTCTTCGGCCGTTGCTTAGAAACATTGGATCTGGCGACTCGCTATCGGCAGTACGCCCTGAGTCCGGACGAAATGATGGCGATCGCTGAGCTTTTGACGAACCACCACTGAAAAAGCTGGAGGACGTGAGGCCGTGAGTGGACAAAGCTGGAAGCCCGTCGTCCATCCACGGTGCTATGTCGGCATTCGGAACCTCTCTTGAAGGTGGGCGCTTTGATACGGAGGGCATGGGTCCCTTTGCCACCTCCGACCTTTCCTTGTTGTGACGACAGTCCAGGTATGTGCCTTTGATCGCATCGGCAGGTGAAACGTCGTCTGGTGAGTCGGAGAAGAATGTCCCATTGCCTGCAACGATCGACGAATTCTTAGCGGCCCTAAGTAGAACCAACCCCGTCTTGTCAGCATTCGTTCCCTCATCCAGCGTACGCCTTGAGTACATGGTGGAAGATGAAAAAGGACATGGCGAGCATGGCCCCCAGATGATGAAGTTCCCATTTCGCTTCGTGTTATCTGCGGATCTTTCGCGATCATACTCATCGAAAGAGCTTACGGCCGTGTGCTCCCGGTGTTCGTGATTAAGGATGACCAGTAGTAGGTAGGATTTCTTAGCAGAGTGCATAGCTAGTCCAGCACGCAAGAGGATGGGTGCTCCGGTAGACGTGAAGACGATGGCAGTGACTGAGCTGACTTACAAGTCTTTCTGGCTAGTATGGAGTTGCGGATGTGCTTTTCTCGAGCTCGCCTCGGGTGTGCCCATTATCTTGTCATGCAATCGCAGACCGCCTTTCTTAAAGCTCTCTGATGCATTCTTGGTCGTTGAGCTGTCCCTCTTAGTCATCGTCGGCGACCAGTATGGTGTGATACTGCAACGAAAGAGTACCAGTTACGCCCGGAAGGCAGGCCCAAGTCTGCGGACAAGGTACAAGCACATTGAGGGGGATGGCCTTTATGCCGGACAAGCGTGCCAGTCGTTGCTGCGGGAAAGCGGGCGAAGAAAGGGCCCCTTGTCGGTGAGCATCCGAAGGCTTGCAGAAGATTGAAGAAAGGTGTTTCAACGTAGCCTCACCAGACTGCGACAGCTACTGCGACGAGACAATGATGGCAGGCTAAAGAGTGATTGTACCGAATGCATAGCCTGCTGGCATCTGGAGGAGTTCGCACCAAACACCAAATAATGCGGAGAACAAGCTTGACCCTGTTCGGCTCTAGCCGCGGCATGAGCGCCAAAGTCACATGGAAAAGCAAACACCGAGGTAAGATCTTCAAGTACTTTTCTACGCTGCCACAAAAAAGAAAAAGCAAAATAGGTGGTAAAATCCCTTTGAACGTTGACAATGTGAAGTCCAAGCACGAGATTCGTGGCCATGAAGCACACCGTTAGAGTTGTTTCTACACATCGATTGCCAGATCTTCGTGGCTTGTTATACGTACCCATGAGTCCACTAAATTGGGAGAATGCCAGTACCCAAGACTGCCACCTTTTCTGGCAGCTTGGCTGATGCTTTAGCAATCAGCCTTCTCTATTGGCCCTTGTTTTGACCTTATGCAGACGTGGAAACATGCCGGGCAGCCAATTTGTCGCAAAAAAGAGAAAGTCTGTGGCGCCAAAACCCCGTCGATTTTGGGCATCAACTGGGACCAAGCTATTATTATTCATGATGGAAACCGCCGCAGTAAGAGCGTCAGACAGCTCAGGCATTTCTTCATTGATGAAAGTACATTGCATTGGAGACTATTCTTTACAGTGAGGAGTTGAATGACACGCAGATTGCCAAACTAGGTGCCACAGGGCGCAACTGAACGGTCGAACTCATACTGTTGCTGAATCCCTCCATGATGGCTCCAGAGTCGCTACGGTCGTGGTTGGCGCTCGTTCCTTCATCCAGTGTCTCAAGTCGTCATTGAGACTGTAATTTCGTAATTGACCGCATTGAAAGGCTACAGCTCCTTGGAATTAGCGCGGATCGGACCGGTAGAAGAGTCAGGCTGTCAGATGAGAACTCTTCCATGTTTGCTTCCAAGGGATGAAAGCGCCATGACAATGGTCCTCGCTGTCACGAAAGCAATGCTCCAAAGAGGCCGTGAAGAGGTTCTTTACGGGTCGAAGTTGGGCTATTTATTGGCATATCCAAGAGAGCAGCCCAGCCAGCTGATGCCGATCAGGTCCTTCTTCAGTCGCATTTTTAAATCAATTTGCGTCTCTTTCGTATGCTCTGAATCACTTTCCAGTCCATTAAGTGGACTAATGACTCCCCTTCAAATTACCTCCATTCAAATTCTCCATCTGTCATCTGGGATTCACCGTCCCGTTGCAAGGACCTCATCGAGCTTGTTCGATATGCCTCTTTTACTCGCGATCGATCTACTCTAGCACCTCCTCCGACGCTCTTTCAACCGACCGAGTATTGAAGGTATCTCTTTTCTCCTGCCATCATGTTGTAGGCGAGAAGGGATGCCGACTTGCAGGAATGATATTCAATGCGAAATTTGTATCTGCGCGTTAATGCGGAGGAGAGGCTCGGATTCACATAGACTTAGCCAGGGCCGTGATGGTACATCTGCAGAAGAAATCGTTATGCGAGCTCAGGTGATGACTTGGATGCTAGACTGTGGGAAGTCCTAGGGTGAACTTAATTCTTAGAGCAATATCAGTTCGGAGTTTGCACACAAGACGTCACTGCAAGGAAGCTTGATCTGGCACCAGCTGGTGATAGTACTGTGCAATGACTTATATTTGACGGGCGGCAGGTTGTGGGCAGGCAGAGACGTTGATGATTGGGAATAATGGCATTGCTTCGACTGCCAAGTGCCAAGCATTTGGCTTCCCTCGTTTTTGACGGGGCAACGGGCGCTAATGCAAGCCCCGGTTTAGGTTTCCCTGCCGACAGATTTTTAGTAAACATTGCCAGCCAGCCAGCCCTCTCTTTTCCTGTCTCTCCTTTTGCGTCTCAGTACATACGGAATAAAATACATGGTCTCTACGACTAACACTCCAGCCACCGTAAAAAAGACTGAATTTCGTTCCCTGGATCACGTACTCGGTATACTCCGTGTGTCATTGCTAATAAATACCAAGTGGCTGGAGGAAAGTGCGGTGGAGAGGGATAATTTTTGGGATCAGTGTAGAGTATTATACACGACCAAATACTTCGGAAAGTCACCCTCCGCTCTATTTTACTCCAGCGTACTCTTCCCATTCTTTCTTGCCAACTCCCTATATCCACTACCCATCCTCATCCTCATCCTCATCCTCATCCTCATCCTCATCCTCATCCTCATCCTCATCCTCATCCTCATCCTCATCCTCATTTTTATTATCATGGTCAATGGCACTCTTGCTATTACTGTTGTTTCTTGTAGCAGTATCAATCACCGTCATCATCATTGGTATTGTCATTGTTTCCTTTGTCATGCCTCATATTGTTATTGCTATTTTTGTTGTGATTTCTATGGTGGTGTAGATCTTGCTGGGCTGCCTCCCAGTGGAGCTGGTCCAAGCAGAGAGCAGCATGCAATAGATGATGGTTTGGGGGTGGCGCCTCGGGGTGCTACTCTCATTGTGGCTCCTCTCTCTGTCCTGGATGCTGTGTGGGCACGAGAGCTTGCAAGCAAGGTAGTCGCGATCAAGTAAATTGATCGATCAACCAATTAACCAATCATTGCATTGATCAATCAATCAATCACTCAAGCAACCAATGAATTCATCAACTAATTAACCAATCATACCAGCGTCTGCTTGTCAAATGGGCAGCAGCTATGACATCATGCAGTAGTAAGATTGCTGCAAAGCTGGACAGTGTGGCTCATCAGACACAAAATGGGTGCAAATCTCCAATCTGTCTCCTTAATTGAGCTCAACGCAGACTCCATTGTACCGAGAAGTCTGTACTGGACATATGCCACTGCATATCTCAAGCTACTCTGCCTAAGAAGTACTTTTGCCTTGCACCTGAGACTCCACAGACAGGGTATTGCACCTATTCAGTAGGTCCCACATTTGGCACATGATAACGCAGGGAAATGCCACAAATGCGTCGCAAGCAGTTCATCTGCAAAACAGCCAAAGGGCTGATGTGTTGCTTCACAACAGCCCATGTTTCTTCAGAATACAACGGCACTGACATGACGATGCATTGAAAGAATTGCATTTTAACACAAGGTCAAAGCCCTAGAGATCCAGATGCTGGCCCATCTGAATTGCTGGAAGGCACTATTTGCAGCAGCGACTCTATGTGTGATCTCAGCGTCTAACGTGCAGTCAGAGGTGAAAACACTGCCCAAGAACTTAGACTGGGAGACCACTTCTAACTGACCCCCTCGCAGCGTGATGACTGAATCTGCAGCTTGAGCTGCAGCATTTCTGCCAACAACCAGCACTTTGGTCTTCTTAGTGCTGATTGTAAGTCCCCAGCGCAGAAATGTGGCATCCATAGTGGTGACAGCTACCCTGAGCTTCTCAGCGGTGTCACATGCCAAGGAAATGTCATCAGCATACATCAGAATCCACATCAGCACCTCCTC
>WOGZ01000229.1:0-55198 GCA_009733775.1 Alectoria sarmentosa
TAGGTGGGTGGGAGGTGGGGCTGGAGGCTGGGGGGGCGGGTGGGTGGGTGGTAAATACAGAAAAGGTACACTGTCAATTGCGTTTTAATGAAGTAAACCGTAGCTATCGAATGGTACCAGTTTGAACTTGTGCAGTGATGATGTTGTCGTTGTGGATGTAGAGGGAAGAGGATGCATGCGGTTGGTGTGAATGGTTGAATACTTGGGGGTTGGGTGGTAAGTACAGAAAGGCACAGTGACAATTGCGTTGTAAAGAAGTAGATCTTAGCTATCAGATGATACCAATTTGAACCTGTCAAATGACCTCGTCGTCGTTGTGGATGTAACAAGTGCATTGTAGTAGAGTGAGCTCAGCTGCGTGGAAGCAGACCACCGCCACTACAGAGAGAGCACTTCCAATTGAGTTGGAGTACAGTAGCACTCACAATCCAGTTGTTGTAGATTGGATTGACAATTGGATTGTAGCAGAGAGCGCTCGCAATGCGTTGCAATACAGTAGGCTGATAATTGGGTTGTAGCAGAGGGAGCTTACAACTGCCCAAGTAGGGTAGACATCCTCTACGCAGAGAAGACTCCAATTGAGTGATAGTAGAACCATTCATCAGTGTGCAATTGGAAAGAGAGCTCACAGCTGCGTCCAAGTAGAGTCAACAGGCAGGTGATGAGATGAATATGCTGGAGGTGGCAGAGTGGGTGGCAGAGTAGGGAAAGTGAGCAGTCCAGACCAAGGGAAGCAGCACTTCAGATGGCACTTCACGATGTGGCATAGACATCACGGACAGCATACATTTGGAACACGCACTTCATGATGCGTTTCACCTCATGGCCACTACTATCACTTTGACTCTGATGACAGCGAGCATTCAAGGGTCTCGATGTTGTTTAACATCACGATCTTGGCGCCAAGCCGACAGCTCAAAATAAAACGCCAAGTCAACAGCATTTGACGCATCGAGGTCAAGGCAGCACAATCACGGTGACGGTTTGAATCTTGAGCTCAGATGGCACTTGGTGAATATACGCACCATTTGATGACCAATAAGATCAAGTTGAAGCTTTGTACAACATTGATTATCGGTGCCCTTGATGGTGTAGGGCATTGATTTCTTAGCAAAAAAAAAAAAAAAAAAAAAGAGCGAAACAGGCACGCAGCAGCCCAACCATCATCACACAGAGAGCACTCACAATGGAGTTGTAATCCATTAGACTGACAATTGCGTCGAAGTCGGGTAAACATCAACTGTACAATTGCATCAACTCGTTCGGGTTAAGGACGTTGATGTCGTGGCCGATGTCAAAGAATATAGAGGGATGTGAACAGGTGTGGATGCGCACGGTCTGCTACATTGTGTTAACAATGGTAGTTATCTCGACTGCCCCCGTTAGGATGTTTGTTTGAAGGACAACCGTGGAGATTATGGTGATGAGATGTTGCTCGAGGGAATGCCTTTTGAGAATGACGGTTGAACTGCTAAGAGTCAATCTGAGATCTCGACGATGTGACAAAACAAGCTCCCCGAGTCATATACCTTTCTGAATGTCTGTGCGAGGCGTAATCGTGATATTGATGATGATGTCTCGGCAAAGTGTGCCTACAGAGGATTACGGCAGGCTGTGCCTGAGACCGATTAACCCACGGAAATGCATCAATGAAACCATTCCGAATAGATTACCGACATCAGATTGTTTGCGCGACGGATGCTCGTGGTGCTGATGGTGATGGGGTTTGCCATATGAACGTCTATTTGTGTGGCGACAGGCAATGCTTGGGATTGTTTTTGCTTCACGGCAATGCATGGATTTCATCATTTGGATGTATTGCCCCTATCAGCTTATGCGATTGACACATTCCGCGTAATTGAGCACTGCAATAGTGCCAAAAAAAAGGTTTCTTCCATGATTCTGTTTGCGATATTTGACCTGAAGCGTCAGACCGATGAGTTATCATTACCATCGCTTTTTAAGGTGAGGTGAAGAAACCGCCGTCAATGGTTCGTCTTCAGGCTCATTGAGGGGGTTGATTGCAGCAAGTTTCGTACATGTGGATTTGCATGGGGAGATGATGGTTGGTGGCCAGAAAACAGGCGAAGAGTTCTTCCGTCAACCAGGCGGACGGGGTATCAGCGGTCATCAAAAATATCATGCGTGGTAATTCTGCAAATGACTATATTTTGTCATGGTCGATGCTTACAGGGTGTGGCGGCAAAAGATGTGACAAGAGCTAAGATGACAGTAACGCAACAACTAGAGATTTTTGATTTGATTGCAGTCATTCGCGTGGTTAAACTGTGCGTGATTATGATGTTGATATTCATGACGTTGCGTCGGAGTTGATGTTTTCAGATAATAGCGGCGAAACATTGCAGCGAGAGGTTTGAGATAGCGGCAGAGTGACATCAAAGCCGTCCGAGTTGATTGCAGCTATCTAAATGCTCGTGTTATGCAGGATCATGATTCTGTACGTGACGGAATTTTGGTAAGAGAGGTCAAACGATTTATTTGACGATCCGAGGTCATTGCATTGTGAGCATTTCGAGACGATCGCGCCTACCTATATGCCCGTACGATGCATAATTGTGATGTTGACAATCGTGTAGATGGTGTTAAGCTGGATGGTTAGGAGGTGGCGCAAAACAATGTCGGTGCCAGTCTGGCTCATTGCAATCTGTTGACAACTGCATCCTGAGTGGAACGCCCTAATCGAGGCGCCCTTGCGATGCGTGATGATGACGATGAAAATAAGATGATGATGGCGGGATCTTAGTGCAGCCGGAGACGGTGATCACCACACGGCCCAGACTTCCAGGTCATCGACATGAGATGATTTCATGTCGCCCTTATCTTGCGCCACTCAGGGTATCTTCGAAGCGACATTGATCAATCTTGAAAGACTTACAATGCCGACGATGAGATTATCTTGATGAATAAGAATGACCGAGGTCAAGTGATATATTGAACGACAATAGCTTTAAATCCTCTCGGGAATACTCTCACACAGTCTATGCCGCAACTCGCGTGATCGGTGTTAGGAGGAGATTCACATCGTGTAAGATTGACTACTGGTTGGGTACAGAGAACTGTTGCAGTCTTGTTCGCAGAGGGCGCCAATCGTCAATGTTTCTGTGCTGGCATGTGTCGCGCTATGCTCCGACCTTGAGTGATATCGCTTCAATTCAGTGAGCCAATCCTCAGTTCCCTTACAAACATTATACTACCAAATTGATACAGATTTGAATGCTAGATGTGAGTGGTCTTACTACCTGCAGAGCGCGTCAATTGTGAATTGGGTAAATAAAAGCTATATAATAAATTTCTTTATTAATAATTTAGTTGATAAAGTAATTATATCGATTTTATCTGATAGCTTTCGTTATAAATTAATAATAATAATATTATTGAAACTATGTTAATACGTTCATATTAAATAACAAAAATGATTTATTAGTTTAAATAACATTTTAACATTATAATTCACGTTTATGTTATTATATGTTTTTATTAATAAATATTCGATAAATTAATTATAAAACTAACGATAATACTTATTCGATTATCGTATATTAATAAATATTAAAAAGTTTATAAAAGTCGTAATTAATCTTCTTTATTCGAGGTTGTAATTTTTTTATAGCGTTTTAAATCAAATATTTATTTATTTTTAAATAATATTCTAATTAATAATTTAAAAGATAAATTTTTAGATTAATTCATAATATATATAAATTTATTGAAATATAATATATTTTAAATAAATAAACATAATTACTTTTTATTAAATTAAATATAATATAATATTTAATAATAACGTTTATTCGTTAAAAAATTGCTTGAAATTATAATTATTATATATATAAAAGAAAAGTTAACAAGTAATTGAAAATATAAATAAAATAAAATATATTGAGTTTCGTATTTTAAAAAACGTTAATATATCAATTAATATAAAAACGATTTTATTTATTAGCGTGTAACTCTTAATTTATAATATTTTGAGCGCGTTTTTAAAATTTATACTTTTTTAAAAAAATTCAAAAATGTTATTTTTTATTATAAAAATGTTATAATTGTAATTTATAATTTTATATAACTCGATCGAATTTAACGCGACTTGATGTTTTTTATATAAACGATATTTGTATTTATATTTCTTTTTATAAATTTTATTTCGTTTATATTGAAATATAAGCATTTAGCATTATTTTAATTTTATAATATATTAATAACTATTCGATTTAAGATTTAATCGTCTTTAATTAATTAATAAATTATATTAATATCGTAAAAACTATTTTAATATATATAATAATAATAATAAAATAACGAAAGTTATACAAAAACAAATATCGAAATAATAAGCAAATTTTAGAAAAAATAAAAATTTAATTTTATATAAATAAATAAAACAATTAACGCTTTAATTTTATTATTTAAATTTAAATAAACTTATAAACGCGGCGATTATTCGTTTAATTAATTTAATAAACGCGATTATTATTATATTAAACGCTTAAAATATTTGATAATAATAAACGTTAAATTTATTTCTTTTATACTCATAAAATTAACTTCGTAAATTTAATTATTAGGATAAAACTTTAATTTTAATTACAATTTAAACAATAATCTCAAAGTTCGTTTTAAATAAAAATCAAATAATGAACGCAAATGTTTACTTTGAATTTTCGAAATCATAAATATAAGAAAATGAAAACAAAGTTTAAATATAAACAATTTCTTGGACGACGCTTTAAAATTAATTATTATTATTTTTAAATCTTTAAACGTAACTTTATATACAATATCGAGCGAATCTTTAAATTAAAACAATATGAACATTAAAACGAATAAAAGAATTTGTTAACAATTTTAATTCGCGTATAAATAAATTCTTCATTTCAATTAAATATAAACGTTAAAAATAAATTCGAAAAAACAATCTAAATTCGATAACAATCGAGGTTGAAAATAATAATTATTTATAATTTTTAATTAAGTAAGTAATGAGATTATATAATCGCTTTATATAATTTTAATTTTCTTAAATAACGTTAAATACATTTACAAAAATGAGTTTTACATTCAAATATCGAATCGTTTATTTAATTAATATAAATTGTTAATAGTTATATTTTTTAAATAACACTTTTTAATTTAAAGATAACTCGAAAAAATAATATAATATAATAATTATGTTAAAATGTTAAAATTTAATTCTTTATATTTCAATTCTTTATGATTATTCAAAATAAATTCTTGAAAATTACATTATTAAGATTTTAAAATGCGATCGACGATAAATTAATTTCTTTCGATTTTTCTTAATTTAATTACGTTAAAGAGAAAGTTATAAACTCGATTTGAAAATATTATATAATAAAATTAATACGATAAATAATGAATGTTCGTATTAATGAATAAAAGATAATATAAAGTGAAGAAAATGAAAATTATGTCGTTGTGTTTTTGATAAATGAATTTTACTCTTAATAATTAATCGTAAATAATGTTTATCATTATCTAATTTAAGCGCGTGTAATATCGACTTTCTTTATTTTAATTTTTAATTGCGTTATTTACAATAATGACTTAGCAATATATGTTTTTATCTATCTTTATCTTTGTTGATATGCGCTACGAAATGGGTTGCATCATGAACCTTCATCGTTGTAGACGACGTTGTTAATGTCGAGATCATGTGACCTCGGGTTGAGAGTCCAAATGGGCGCCTTTCCACTAGTAACATTTGAAAATTGTAATATTTCGGCACCATATCTTTCCTTCTCCTTCCTTTATCGGACTTGCATTGCTTTCTATCTAACCGCTATGCATGTGCTGTCTTCATTGCGGATGATTTTCGGAGTTGAAGTGGTGATGTCATCACTCTTTATGAACCTTTCCAGAACTCGCTTGCAACTTTGGCCTCGTCGAACCCAATGCCTCTACCAGCACCTTCAGAGTCAGCACGTCCTCTATTTTCTGTCTGTTCTGGACTTGTGTAGCTGTTCTTTTTTGCTGATTGCCTGTCTTCCTCACCCGTCAACATGGAACACATCAACGCCATAACCTCCCACCTGAAGCGACATGGCTGGTTCGAAATGAATTTCTACCGCGTGCACGTCATCTACTTCATCTTGACCATAATACTCTCATCTGTCATAATGTACGGCAGCGGTGTCAATGGCAATAGTGGCGATGCCGAAGCACTTTTCAGACTTCGCTACATAGACGCCATCTTCCTCTGTGCAAGTGCCATGACCAACACAGGTTTGAACACTGTCAATCTGAGCGACATTACTGGATTCCAGCAGTCTATACTCTGCATTTTGATTTTGCTTGGAAACATCACCATTATCGCCAACGTCACCATCTGGATAAGGCGGCATTTCTTTCGCAAGTATATGAATGACTTTATCAAACATTCAAATGCTGCTAGGGAGATGGTGGATGAGATTGATAAAGAGGAGAGTGGTTTCAACGGTAACAGCAATTCTACTTCTGCTATCCGACGACGACCTCGTGGTACGCAGAAACCCCAGACCAGCACAACTCAAAGACGCAAGAGCCACCACGAGATCGGTCATGGCGGACTTCCGTATCCATGGGAATGGGATATTAGTAGGAAATTTGCGTCAAGATTTGCAACTCCTGCCGATCCGATTCAAGAACGACCGCACCACTACCTCTCGTTCCAACCATCATTTGACCATAAAGTGCGACCTCCACCTCGTTGCACAATACAATCTAACATTAGTAGGGTCGCTTCCACTCCCTCAGTGAACACGAGGCCCAAGAGCTTGGTGGTGTGGAGTACCGAGCTTTAGGCGTCCTCATGTGGTTGCTGCCTGTATACATCCTTTTCTGGCTCACCTTGGCAACGGTGATCATGGTCCCATGGAGCTATAGAAATAGCGTTGCGAATATCATTCGATATCAACAGCCTGGAAATCTTAGCCCTGGCTGGTAAGTAATCGTAGTGGAGTGAATAGTACCGCTGTGCTGACTAGGGCAGGTGGGCCTCTTTCTTGGTTGTGTCTGGGTACGGCAATTGTGGACTCGATCTGTTGAACCAAAACATGATCCGTAGGTATGATGGTCAAGCATGTATGTAGTACTAACACCATCTTAGCGTTCCAAGGCTTCTATCTCGCATTGATCGTCATTGGTGGTGCAAAGTTGGCTGGAAATACCTTTTTCCCAACCTTTCTTCGACTCACAATATGGATCACAACCAAGTTTGTTCCTGCGCATTCCAAATTACATCACAGTCTTGCGTTCCTACTTCATCATCCTCGTCGATGCTTCATTCTCCTCTTCCCATCAATCAACACATGGTATCTCACTGTTATCCAGCTTTCACTCCATCTTATGCTTTGGATCTTCTGGTTTCTTCTCCAGATCGACTACCCTACCATGACAAGCATCCCGCCTGGGAACCGAACAATATCCGGGCTGTTCCAAGCACTCGGTGTCCGTACAGCTGGTATGTACATAATCAATATGAGCGAGATTGCTCCTGCCTTGTTGGTATTGTACACCGGTGGGATGTACATATCAGGTCTTCCAATTATCATCTCCATCAGGTCGACAAATGTGTACGAGGAGAGATCGCTTGGTGTGGAAAAACATGAAAAGGCGGATGATAACGCATCCGAGAGTTCCTACATTGGAGTAAGCATGACCTCGCGAATTGAACATCCGCTGACTTGAACAGACACACCTTCAACAACAATTGGCATCAGACGCTTGGTGGGTCTTTACAGCCTTCTTTCTCATCTGCATCGTCGAGCGCGACGCATTATCCATCCCATCCCCTGGCTTCGACCTTTATGCTGTCTTCTTCGACACGATTTCCGCATTCGGTACCGTCGGTCTAAGCACAGGTGTTCCATATGACACGTACTCTTTCTGTGGTGCATGGCATACTTTGAGTAAGCTCATACTGATAATCGTAATGTTGAGAGGTCGTCATAGAGGTCTGCCAATGGCTATTGACCGGGCTGTCTTGTTGCCTGGACAAGAGTTGATGGAGAGGTTGGATAAGGAATATAACCACCCAAGTCATGGAAAATATCGCGCCGAGGAAGAAGAAGAGGTTCGTAGAGAGGAGACGGGTAGTCAAGCCGAGAACAAAAAAGGACAGGATCCCGCGCAAGACCAGGAGATGAGGGAGAATCTGCATCAAGATCCTGGCGAATAGGCTACTGTTTGATCGAGCTCAGAATAATCGAGGCGACTTCATAGGACGTGTCACTGCTTGATTTAATCCTTTCGAAGCAGTATCTGAACCTTGGCCGTTTGTAAGAATTGGTCAGAAGCGTGAATAATAATCTAGAACAGTTCGACACGGAGACTGTGACCATGGAAGTGGTACCAAACTGGAACTGTCGACAAAGTTGACCGCAGTCAACTACCAGCCTTCCAACACACCCTTGGACCAGCATCATCAATTTCGTCTAACACTCAATATTTGAGCAGCAATTTCAATAACCAATCAAAAGACATATCCTTGTTTCAAGATACTCAAAGAGGCTTTCCGCATTTCCTGCAGCCAGAAGAGGTTGTCCTCGACAGATCAAGTTAATATAGGGTTCAACAGATTGAATCTGCCCCTCAGTCGCCGGTGTCATTCGGTTAGCCCTATACTTCATAGACCAAGCCCTCTGGCATATGGAGAGTTGTGAAATCAGAGCGAAATGGCAACCTAGGTATTACTCTTTTCTCAAGATCTTTACCACGGTAGCCCTCATCGCTATTCATTCTACCACGCATAATGTCAGACTTTAAGTGAAAACCAGGCTTACAAGTGCTAATGCTGAGATGGCATGATTATATTTGCACTTTCGAAAAAGTTCTTGCTCGTGGTCGACCTGTTGGGGAGAGAATTGAGGTGTATCTAGCAAACGAAACTGAACCTGAGCCAAATCTTAATCTTCTCCGTTGATCACTCTTTCAATCAAAACATTCTCCGTCGACAGTTTCACTCTTCTTCTAGGATAGCCACTCCTCGATTACTTGTCTTCTCCATCAATTGCTCCACCTTTCTTCTCTAGCGACACACTGTCGATACTTTTCTTCTCCGTGTATCTCAGCCCTCTCTCATACCTTTTCAATTATCCATCCCATCATCTCCAAAGAACAGCTCCCCATTCCAACTACCTTCAGTCAGGTTACTACGTTAATGCGTATCAGTATAGCGTCACCATCATAACCTCTACCCAAAAACCCGCCTTCGCTATCGGCCAAAACAAATTGGGCGTTTGGCCTGCTGCAAGGCTTACATTGGTCTGCTGCAGAGAAGCTTCCGGCATTCAATGTTTCCACAGACGACAACTGTAAAATGAGTGTCGTGGTAAGTCAGGCAATTACCAGTATACCAACAATCAAGGCTGACAAATTACAGGAAGATCAAGTGTCATGTGCGATGCCTAGTGGAGACGATATGGGTCCGCTTGATTCGAATTTGAAATGGGAGGAAGAGCTCGGTCTCCACGGTTGGTTGGACTGCGAGCAAATATGCTAGATTGCTGACCGATAATATCTAGCAACAATCGATGTTGCAATTATGACACCGGAAGCAACTAATGATGCCACCTCCCACTACGCAAAAGATTCCAAAAATACACGGACTGAAGACGAGACAGATGGAGTACTTCTTGGGCCAGCCATTCTCTGGGGTATCCTCATCTCTGAGTGCAGGGCAGGATCTGCGTACGGCCAGTCCAATGAGCCTGAGCAGGGCCCGTCATTCCAAGAACCAGGACAGACCCTATTCAACGACGCTGTGGGAAGCCCGGCAATCCTGTGGGGTATCCTTTTGTCTGGAATGTCTCCTAAAGCCATGACCGATGGATCCGGTAATCTTCCAAGGTCTGAAGTGCTTGATGAGAGCGTCATCAAACTCTGGATTATCGCTGGATATGATCCGCTGCCAGAGGATTCCGCCAACTCCGCCATTACGGACTTGGAGCTCGTCGAAGAGTTTACGCAATTTACTCCTTCAGGCCCCTTTATTGTCAAGGAATCTCCAGGGAGAGGACAAGGCATGTTCACCGCTCGCAACGTCGGCAAAGGCGAACGGATCCTAGTGGAGAAGCCATTCTTCGTTGTCCCTAAAGAATACAATCAACGAACAGTTCTCGATGGATTCAATCACATGTCACTTGCGAGACGAAAACAGTATATGCAATTGACCTGTCCTGATCGATGGGACGATGTACACATGACCGACGTTATGCGCATCTTTGAAGCCAATTGCTTCAACATTGGGGATGGTGCTGCCATGTTCTTGACAGCGACACGATTCAATCACTCTTGTCTTCCCAATACTTATTATTCTTGGAGTGCAGGTCGCAATGAAATAGTCTTTCACGCCATGATTGATATGTTCGAAAACGAAGAAATGACAATTTGCTACGGGAATCCCTTTCGCACACTTCTTCAGCGTCGATATGAGTTGCGTATATACAACTTTCATTGTCGTTGCCCAGCATGTCAAGAAACGCCTTTTGGACAGGCAAGCGAGTCACGACGTCTAACCATGCGTGCCCTTGATGAGCAGATCATCATGTTTCAGTCCATGCTGAACGAGGCGCTGGTGTTGTATGGACTACGAGATCCTCTCACGGCAATACTTCGCCTGATCAAACTCATCAAGGAAGAAGGGTTGCATGGCGAGTTGATGACGCCGTATCGGGATGCAGCGGATTATTTAAAGGGGCGAGGGAATTTCGAGGAAGCGTTGGAGTTTGCCCATTTGGAGTTGGATGAGGAAGTCGTTTGTCTTGGCAATGACTCTGAGGTCGTGCATAAGACTATCGAATACATTGAGGAGCTGGAGAAGGAATTGGACAAGGGAGATGAAGTGCAGGATTATGCGGATGCAGAGTTGATGGATCCTGACGCAGACATTGACCCGCAAAGGAGCATGATCAAAGCACCGAGACCAGATACGAGGAAAGAAAGGATCAACCAATCTGACGACATGCCGCTTGAAAAGCAACCAGACCTGGATACGAAATCATCGGACGTGGCCATCAAGCTCGACAAAGAAACAGTGGATGACGTGGAAGACTCCAGCGCCTGCGCCACTCATTCAGACGATGTTCCAATAGACTCACGGTCCTCGAGTCCGCGTCTAGTCCGCAAGAAATGACAGCCTCCTTAACCTAGGACGTTGGTGTCCGGCTGCTCCAGACGTACCATGACGAAGGAAGCTGTACGGCAAAGCCAGGAGAGCACCAGGAGAGTCGATGCTAGGTGAGTTTCGCAGTCCAAACCTCCTCTCATACACGGGCATCTACGAGTGGAATTCTTCCTCCGATATAGGAAGCCTTCACTCACCGTCCAATTGAGCTAGGGATGGCAATGATTGTTTGAGATGTGGGACACCATTTCATGCGATGATCTCTATCAACAATGGCCCAACTTATTTTTGAAGGGATATTTGAAATATACAATAGATACCGAAGCAGGCAGTGAGAAATAATAGGTTGAATTATAATGATACCCTCTCAACATAAGCCGTTTGATGCTCAACGTTCTGCTCACTGTATAGCACGAAGAGATAATACGTCACTTGTCCCTCCTGGCATTTTGCCTCCTTTGCTCATGTGGCTTAGATCTCAACAATATTTTCCAGTAGATCATGATATGATCGCCAAGCCAGATAGCTAGTAGTGCAAGTTTAAAACAAAAATGGAGGCAGGAAGGAAGCAAATCAGATAATCTGCAGACAGACAATCAGGCGGATAAATAAGCCTCACTCCATCATCCCGTTCATCTTTGATTTTTCAGTCATATGGTTGAGTAGCTGAATAGCTGAATACTAACCACTTAGTCTCCTATCGCATACACTGAAATGGCTGGAAAATAGGTCCTGACCACATGACTGCAAGGATTGAAAAGGATGGATAATGACAACTCGGCCTCATGTTGCATACATTGAAAGATTCAAAAAGCAGCCTCTTGATCACATGGCTGAGAGACTGAATGAGAATGATCACCCGGTCTTCTCTCGCAGACACTGAGATGGCCTAGAAGTAGTGTTCTGATTACATGACCGCCACGGTTGAGTAGCTGTAATTATCACACGATCTCCTATCGCCCACATTGAAATGGTTGAAAAGTAACCTTTTATCACATGGCTGAATAGCTGAAAAAGGATAATCACATTGTATCCTATCGCACTCATTGAAATGATTGAAAAGTAATCTTCTGATCACATGCCTGAGTAGTTGAAGAAGAATAAACATATAGTATCCTATCGCATACACTGAAATGGGTGAAAGTAGCCTCCTGATCACATGGCTGCAATGGCTGAATAGCCGAATAATGGCCACACGATCTCCTGTCGCAGACAATGAAATGGCTGAGAAGTAGTCTCCTGGCAAATTATCCTGGCAAATGGCTGAGTAGCTGAAGAAGAATGACCACAAGGCCTTCTATCGCAAACACTGGAATGACTACAAAGTAACCTCCTGGCCGCATGCCTGAGTTGAAGAAGAATGACCACAAGGCCTTTTATCGCAAACACTGAAATGGCTACAAAGGAACCTCCTGGCCGCATGCCTGAGTTGAAGAAGAATGACCACCATGCCTTCCATCGCAAATACTGGAATAGCTGGAAATTACCCTCCTGGCCGCATGCCTAAGTTGAAGAAGAACGACCACACGGCCTATAGCAAGACCAAGTATTAATGCCAGTAATGCCAAGAAGATTACTGATATGGCAATGCAGGCACCCTTTCTACTAAAACCAAGGTACTTTTTGTAGCCAGGCATAACATGATCAAACAAGATGAATGCCCTTTTTTTCACACTTGGCTTTTGGCCAGTATGGGCCTCCTTTTCTCCGTGATAACGAGCGGTGGTCTCCCATTCTAGTAGACGGAACTCTTCGACATTTCCTTAAGTCTTAGCGTTCTCCATCTTTTGAAACGCCAATTCTTAGATTGCGACCGCTCCACTTGGTACCTTCTTTATTGGACAGACTCTGTTGGATTCAAGTACAGTACGGATAAAATTGTGTCGAGTATGACAGTGGCAGAAGTCCAGCCTGATTTTAATT
Organism: Alectoria sarmentosa; assembly: GCA_009733775.1. NCBI lineage: Eukaryota > Fungi > Ascomycota > Lecanoromycetes > Lecanorales > Parmeliaceae > Alectoria > Alectoria sarmentosa. The sequence goes on from WOGZ01000229.1 coordinate 13,067, forward strand.
TGGCCTCGGATATGTACTACAGAGCTGACGGTTTTGTGATTCTACCATTCTTGTCTGCTTCAGAGACGTCTCAGCCCAATATCAGTGAGCGGTGAAATTTGTAGTCAAAGGCCGATTCCCAGAGCCAATCAGAATTGCCGGTATTTGATTACGCCGTAGTCTCCAAATGGAATAGACGCAGATCACTTATGGTGCATTTTGCCTCCTCTCCTCGACCGTCATATTCTCCACACTACCCTTAATCACCACAGATCTGTACCCAGATCAAAGACGACCAAATCTCCAGAACCGAGACTATCGTAACATATCAATTCCTTCGGCCTACAACACCCTCACCCCATTCGCAATGGCCGCTCTCCGCACCACATCCCGCCTTTTGGCCTCCACTCGCCCTTCCACCCTCTCCCCTTTCCTCCGCCGCACTTATGCAACCGTCGACCCCATCTCCAACCTCGGTGAGGCCATGTCTTCCACTCAACCACCCGTCTCCCCAAAACATACCTCAACCATCAATGAGCCCTCTCAATCCCCGGACGCGCGAACAAAGACCTTTCACATTTACCGCTGGTCGCCTGATACACCAACCGAGAAGCCTAAGATGCAATCTTACACGCTGGATTTGAACAAGACGGGGCCGATGATGCTGGACGCCTTGATCAGGATCAAGAATGAGGTGGATCCTACCTTGACATTTAGGCGGAGTTGTCGAGAAGGCATTTGTGGGAGTTGTGCAATGAATATTGATGGCGTCAATACGCTGGCTTGCTTGTGTACGTATTTACCAGCGTATAGCCTCTGGTGGGACGCTGACAACTTGTATCTACAGGCCGCATTCCCACAAACACATCCCACGAAGCCCGCATCTACCCTCTACCCCACACTTATGTAGTTAAAGATCTCGTTCCAGACCTAACCCAATTCTACAAGCAATACAAGTCAATCAAGCCATACCTACAGCGTGACACCAAAACTGAAGATGTACGCCCTTTCACTTGCTACTTTCCCTCTCAATCCCACCCAAGCTAATATCCCCACCCACAGGGCCTCGAAAACCGCCAATCCCCCGCCGACCGCAAGAAGCTCGACGGGCTCTACGAATGCATCCTGTGCGCCTGCTGCTCTACCTCGTGTCCCTCGTACTGGTGGAACAGTGAAGAATACCTTGGCCCCGCCGTGCTCCTGCAATCATACCGCTGGCTGGCCGATTCCCGCGACGAGCACAAAGCGGAGCGGAAAGAAATGCTGGACAACAGCATGAGCTTGTACAGATGCCATACGATTCTGAACTGCAGTAGGACGTGTCCAAAGGGGTTGAATCCGGGCAAGGCGATTGCGGAGATTAAGAAGACGATGGCGTTTACTTGAGTGGAAAATTGAGGGAGGGATCGGGGATGATATTTATACGATTGGGAGGAAGGCGTTTACGCACGGATCATGAGAATGGTTGTAGAGAGGGGCTCCTTTTTGGAAAGGAGATTCGCCTTTTCAGTGCCTTTTGTAAATAGCATTTGGGATAAATTGTTTATGGAAGCTACACACATGACAGCCAAAGCGATCAATTTTGTGGGTAGATGACCGTTGAATCAACTCGCTCTGCATCTCAATTGTAGTATACTTTCCAGTATCAACCTAGTTGACTTGAAATCATCGTCGTTTAATCTTGAAAATATTCAACGACTGCAAGCTATTCCATCTTCCGTAATCTAAAGCACAAGCCCCACCCTTCAAAAATATCCAAGCCTCCATTCGTTAATCACGAGTCACAATTCGAAGGAGAAAGTAAAAAGTCGCAATCATACACCAATCTTCCTCTCAAAGAGCTAAAGCCCCACACCATCCACCTCCATAGCATCTCCCTCCTCATTCTCCAACCCATCCCCATCCACATCCTCCATATCCACCTCGTCATCACTCAAGTCTCCCAGGAAATCACTCGTGTCCCCCGAATGCGCCTCCTCTGCATCATCCTTCTCATCCATGGCCTCCATGTCCAACCGCTCATCCGCCACCAACCCCTCTCCTCCATCCGCGGCTCTGAGAAGCGGTTCTCCTGCTTGGATAGCTGGATTACTGTTGGTGTTTATGGCGTATACATTTATTCCCTCTCTCTGCACGACTGCGACGTTCGGGACCTCCCCCTTTGCAGGGTCGGCGATCCGGATCAAGTTGAAGGCGGAATCGATGCTTGCGATCCAGATGGCCTTGTCTTCTTGATCCTTTGGAAGCTTGGTGAGACTATTCCAGCGCTCGTCGTCGGGGCTGAAAGCGGAATCGAGCATGCCGTCTGCTCGGAACTTCTTGACGTAACGAGGGTCTTGGGAGATGCGCATGACTCTGTTGATTTTGACGAGGAGGGTATTGATGATCCAGCCATCTAATTGACGGAGTTTGAAGAATTGGTCAGTGGGTGTTTTCTCGAAGAGATGGTCGAGGTAGTGTAGTGGACGGACGACGTGCGATGTGAACGACCACATTTCATCGTCTTCTATATCTTGCATATTGGGACCTGAAGTGGCGAACATGAGATCGTTGATTCGGAGCGGGCTATGGCCACGCTCTATGGCAATGGCGATGTGGCGAAGAAAGATGAGGTCACGAAGACATTGGGTCTTGCAGTCCGATATCGATCTAGGATTTATATCATTGAGTTGGCTCTGCCGGAGTGTCTGCTCGATCTTGGTACGACAGATTCCGTTATCGAAATCCTTACTCAATTGACGGCAGGTGGCCGAGCATGTGGGTACGATGTGGTCGGGCCGGCAGAACATAAAGTCCTGACTGGTTGATGATGGAAGTAAATGAGTCTGAACAGTGGCTCCCGCATCACCTGTGCTAGCTTCGATTTGAGTGGTCTTGGTTTGGTCCTGACAGAGGGTAATCGGGGATAGAGATGGAATTGCCGGCGGGACTTCTGGCTCAGCAGGTTTATGGGGTGTTTGAAATGTATTGGGACATTGTTGGGGGACAACCAGCAGTGACGCGCAACTATTACAATAGTAATGATCGATGATACCTGTACGTCTTCCCTCTTCAACCTGCTCTGGGATACTAGTCGTCACGTTTGAGATTGTCTGGGTGGACAATACGAGGTCTCCGGAATTGATGTCGCGATTGGCTCGTAGCTCAAAATACCGCTTGGGGGTTTCAAGTCCTGTATCGTCTGTTTCTGGTTCTATGACTGAAGCTGAGCAATTTTCACTGCAACTCTCCACCCAAGCATGGAGTTTCTTTTGCCAATGGAATTTCCCTAGCTTAGGCTCGTACTGTAGAATCTCAAAGTCAGCGTCCGTTTTCGGGATTAGTTGGAGGAAATGCACAATGGGATGATTTAGAAACGCATATTCCAATTCTTGCTTGAGATTCCAGTAAAGCACCAGTCTACTGGCAGATCTTCTTGAATTAAGACTTACCGGGTCCCATGGGTAGTCACCATATCCATGACCTGTCATTGCAGCCTTTCCCTCTTCTTTGAGTATCATCATGCGCTTGTCTCGCTTTTCCTTGGTATCGTCGCCCAAGAGTTCGAGTTCCTGTGGATCGCTAGGGTCAACCTCGGACACGAGTTGGTTCATGATTTGGTTGCCGAGCTGATTGAACCAATCACTTTCCCAAGGAGTCATCTGTATCGTCGCTACGGAAATCAGAATCAGTAATGGTTGCTTAAGATTTGGATCATTGATATATATTCCATATGTGAAGGCTCCATGACCTCAGGACAGAACGTGCACAGAACAGGAGAATTGAATGGAGGCACGTACTTTTGAAATCATCGATGATTCCTAGCGCTTCCTTTCTTGCACCCCCTCCAACCATCAAGAGAGTGCCACATAGTCGGTAGTAAGCGCGGATCTCCATAGCCCTCACTATGGACGATTTGGACATCCCAAATGCCGGTACTGGCGTTCCATTTGGGCCGCCAACCTCTGGGGTAGCACTAATCAATATACTGGCCAGGGGACTCCTTCCCCAACCACCTCCTATATTGCGTCTTCCTGGTCTCGTCCATTTGTCGTTTGCGTCAATATGCAGTCGCTCTGCCCTGATGTACTTGGCTACCTTGGTCAGACGGTTTTCCGTGATACGACTATTCTAATCGAGAGTTTGAATTAGCACGCCAATTCAAGAGATCAACTCTTATTATGAACAAGGCTGGGAAGTAGAATAGGGGACAGTCGACTTGAAGACATGATAGAGGTGTAAGACGAGCCGAGGATCAGGGCGAGGTGAAGAAGCTCATCCTGTTGTAGGCGATGATTCGTACGACTCGTCCCTTGAGCATGCTATATGAAGGAACCCTTTCCCCGCTCTTAACATGTAACTCAAGTTGAAACATCGAAAAGTAAGACATCATGAGAATAAGTACCTTCCGCAGCTCACTGGCTGTAATGCAAGCACGATAGGCGTCCGTCACAGCAAGCTCGTAGTATCCGTCCTGTATGTATGCCATGCTGCGGTTGAGGAAGGCGCACACATGAGCGGGTGAAAGCTTATACAGCACTTCGGTGTAGAGATGGATGGCCTTTTCTGGCCTGTCATTGACGAGTGCAATGTTTGCGCGAACCATGACATCGCAAAAATTTTCTGGGGCATGAACGAGCCGTAGACTCTTTTCAGGTTGAGCCATCTCGAGTATGAGCGACTTAATGTAAATATTGACTATGAGAGATGTAGACGAAGTCGAGCAATGACGGGGGTGGGTAGTGATAAGCGGAGTAGTACTTCACGTTGGTGTTAACCTCTGGTGTTGTCATCGAGGTACAATGAAGACCGACGCCTGAAGCCCATCCACTCAAAGTCTTTGCAGCGAAAGCGCCTCAACTATGCATAGTCGAGCAGCGTCAGACCTTGAAAGTAGTCAAATCATTTGCACATGTGACATGGACCTTGTATGCATGCCAATCGAAAATCGAATATTCACAATTCACCGCCACTTTCCGGTTCCAGAATGACGGTAAAACAAACCATCCTTCCCTATGTGTATCTCCTGCACTCATAAATCCTAGCCTGCCCTTAGCTGACTTCTCTGAAAATGTCAGTTCCGCATACAGCAGCTATCATCTCACCCCATTTCCTCGACCACGATCATGGGTGCCCAGAAAGCGCAAGAGCTTGGTGCACGGAGCCTCGCCTTCATAAAAGCTTCATTCAAAAAAGGCCTTCTCGTAAGGTACCCTTTGATCAAATAAAGAGCATTTCGGGACATCTCGGACGGCCCACATTGGATATTCCACGGGGCGAACAGACAGGGGGCTTCCCAACAGACAGGAAAGAGCATAGAAGATTATGAAAACGCATACGCAAATGATATCCACAGGCCTTGACTGCGATAAGAGGCAAGCCAGGGAGCATGGGATTCTTATTTGCAAGGACTATTGCATAGGAAGTGTCTGGTATAGCATCGATGAAAACTACACAGGGCTCAATCCATTGCAGCTTCCGTGAGGAAGAAGCTGCAGGTATCATGCAAAGCAAAGCTAAATGAGAAGGACGTTTGATAGAGGTCATAGTAGTAGAAGGCTACACCGATAAGAGGCCACTTGCAGGAGGCCATGATGAGCAAGTGAGCAAGTTCAAAGAATATACACATGCTGAGAATATGTACAGTCAACATCTGATCAACAAAAGACAGTCATGTCGAGAGTTCAATGATGATGAGGGGATGGCAAGAACAAAGAAAGACTATGGAACGAGAATTCGTAATGGGTAGGAAGGATGATGAAATTTATGAAGCAAGAGGATTCTTCTAGCAAGGATCTCCGTCAAGCATTATTAATTATATAAGGTATAGTCGAAAAAGCCTCCCGATAGCAACTTCCTTCTCATACACACAAACACAAAAGAGCTTCAGCGACCTTCTTAATAACAGCATAAAAGTTCCTATTTCGAACACACAGCATTGATAAAAAAGACTTTTTTCCGAAGAATATTCCGAAGAATATTCTGTAGCATATTGAATCGTAATATGAGAAACATCTTTTATAACAAAGAGGTAGCAAATTCCGAAAAAGATGTCGAGAAATTTATCAAAAAAGTTCACGATTGTTATCATAGCAAGATAAGACGTCTTGAAAATTCATTTTCAAGGAAATTCATTCTCAAAGAAATTCATTTCCAAGGAAATCCATTCTCAAAAAAATTCATTTTTAAGGAAATTCATTTTCAAGGAAATTCATTTTCAAGGAAATTCATTTTCAAGGAAATTCATTTTTAAGAAAATTCATTTTCAAGAAAAGTTTTGACGAATGTTTTAAAAAATATGTTAAGTCTTTTTATAAGTATAAAAAGGTAGTTTCTTCATAATGAATTTGAAATTATTATTAACGTTTTAACACTTTAATTCTCAAAAAGAAACCTCGAAAGTTTTTCGTATATAATTCGAACGTAACACATTTAACATTTGAAATTCTTTAAATTAATAAGACAATTTTTTTGGAAATCATTAATAAAAAGAAATATAAAGATTATTTTCGTCGAGGTTTTCGAATCGTTTGCTATTAAAATAAAAATATGAATGATAAATCGAATAAATAGTTTATACGAGAAACAAACTTCTTGAAATGATCATTATAAAAAATGTCTTTAATTTTTTTTTCGCTAAATTGAAAAAATGTAAAAGATAAATCATGAAATTCATCGTAATCATTTATATAAAACGAACTTCGTTATCGTGCTTTAAACTTTTCGATGTTCTTTTGATATAACATTATTAAGTTTTCGATATGATATATCATTTGACGAGTTTCACGATTATAACGAATTGATTTTCGATTCTTTTATCGATTCGAAGCTTTCGAAACAATGTTATAAACTTTTATTTTATGAATAAAGTATTTTCGTAAAACCTTAATATAACGAATAAGATTATTAATCTTTATTATTCAAGCACGAATATCTCTTTTTGATAATGTTAAAAACTTAATAATCATAATAAAAGTCTTTTACATCGAATCGAAAAGTATAAAATTTGATAAATAATCAAAATGAATAATGATTTTGATGTTAAAACTTTTTATTCTCTTAATCAATCGCTAATCTCAATTCAAATAAATTTAAAAGTTTTTTCGTAACATTTTTTCAAGCAATTTATTACATATCTCGATTATTTTCATACTTTTAAAAAATTTTGAAGAATTGTAATTAATGATTATTTCTTCGCTTTGAAGAAATTCTCAAAGTTTTTCGTTATCGAAATGTTGATTTGAATCACAATAAAAAACGTATAACTTTCGATACATTATAAAGGCTAATTTAAAACATCATATCACATTTTCAACATTAAATGTTTTAATAGCAAACGAAATTACGAAGCGATTTATATAACAAATAAACATTAATATATAAAATACATTTGCTTTAATAATTTTGAGTGATTTGATAAAATTTATACTCATGAGTTGAAATGAGAATATAATTTTTATAAAATTCAAAAATTGAGATCGTGTAATAAAATCATATTTAACACAATTTAAACATTTAATAATATATCTTTTGACGTTTTAAAATTGCTCGAATTAATAATATCTATTTCATAATCGTGTTATAATATCAATTTTTGCTTAATAATCATTTTAATCATATGCTTTTATAAGAATTAATAAGATTTTTTCTTTCGAAACGCAAAACAAATAATAATTTTTTTGATAAATTTATAAAATATTTGTTATTAAACGATAATCAAAAACTTTTCGAAATAAATTAATAAATGAAATTTTCAAGTTATTTCATAAAAACTTATAAATATTATCGAATTATATCGAAATCTCGTAAACGTTTTTTTAGGCATCATTTTTCGATATTATATTGCGCGCAAAAATTAATAAATCATTTATAATACAATATTATCATACTTTAAATTGATATAAAAGATTTAACGATTTAAAAAATTCGTCAAATTCACCTTTATTATTCTTTCAAATTTAATGAAATTCTTTAAAAACAATTTTTTTTTAAATATAAATAACAACTTTCATAGCGAAGCAATTTTCATTATAAAATAAAATTTTAAAAAGAGCATTTATTATCTTATTGCGATAATCGAAAATATATTATATATTTAAATTCAATTTCCGAAATTGATTTACTCAATGATCGTAAATTTTTTCGTGAAAATCCGAGCTTAAAAAATGTGTTAAAGGTTTATAATTAATATGAATGATAATCGAAAGATATGAATGCTTATATAAATAATCATATTTAATAACGAACATCATTATAACATAAAGCTTTTTTTTATAAATAAGGTATTTTCTTTTAATAAACGCAAAAATGAACGAATTATAAATCATCGAAATTTTCATTGTTTTAATATTTATAATATCGATAATTTTAAAATCTCGAAATTATGTGATAGCAAAGTCGATTTCGAACTCAAAAGCATCAATATAAAAATGCATAAAAAAACGTAAATTTATATCATATATGCTTGTTCGAATAATACTTTTAATTTTAATAATTTCGAAAAAAAGTTATTTCGAAACAATTCATCGTTATATTATTTTATTAATTAATTAAATTAAAGAACGAGAAAGCTCAACGAAATTCTTTATTTATCGTTTAATAATCTCTATTTTATTAAAAAACAAATATATTTCAAATTGATTTAAAGAAATAAATCATTTAATTATCTTAATAACTCGTTTCTTTAATACTTTTATTAATTCATTAACGAAATGAATCATTTTTAAAATCGTGATTTGAAAAATAAACAAATAAAACTTTTTAAAAGAAAATTTAAAACGTGCTTATTTCATTTTTAAAAAAAAATGATATCGTAAAAATTCGTACTGCTCTTCAAAATTAATAAATCTTTTAAAAAAATCGTCGATATAAAAGATTAATATGAAAAACTTATCAGAACTTCTCGAATATAATAACGAAAATTTCTTAATAAAATATGAGAAGATTTCGAAAACACGATATATAAATTCAATCATCGTGAATTCTATTAATTTAAACCCTTATTACATTTTGATAAATTATATTTATTCAATTCTCGATATTATGAAAGCGAAATAATAAAATAAACGTGCTTTAAATTTGTCACAAAAAGACATTAATGTTTAAAATCAAAAAGATTGTCGTGTATCTTAAAAGAAAATTCTAAATGTGCTTCAAGAAGTTTCTCATCTATTCGAAAATAATCGAATATAATTCGAAATTTATTTTCAAACTTGAAATTTTCGATCTTATCGACGATAATAACTTTAACATTTCATTAAAATATTCTTTTATTAATAATTTAAATTAATTCATAAACATTCTTTTCGATTTTATTCTCAATGATTTTGCGAAATCATTATTCGATATGTGTCGATCATCTCTTTTAAATTATATTAAAAATTGATTTTATATTTGATTTAATACGTATTTGATAAATAATGAGGTCGATGCAAAAAAAATTCTTAAAATTCGTATTATTTAAATATCGATAATAATAAAACAAGCATAGCATTTTATATTTAATTATTTTCGTAAAAATAAAAGATTCTAACACGAGACTTATCAAAAAAACTTATTCTTTTAACACTTTAATAAAAATGTCCGATTTGATAAAAAACCTTTTCACACGTTTATTTAAATACGAATTTGACTTGATAAAAATAAAAATAAAATGTTTCAAATTGATATAAGAGAAAAACGTTTTTAATATATTAAAAATATTGATCGATTAATCAAAACGATTGATTAATTTCTCGAAAAAGATCTCGAAAATTTTTTCGAAGGATTTTTTGAAAAGGATATTTTTATAACAAATCTTTTGCCTCGATAACAAAAAAAATGAATGTTTTAACATTTTAAAATCATATTAATAAAAACTTAATGAAAATTCTTTTTGAAAAATTCGTTTTCGATATCGAAAAGATCATTTTCATTGTTATTAAAACTTTTTATGTTCGAGAAATCTCGTTCTTTTTCAATGATTTTTTCGAATATAATCGTTATAATAAATTTCAAATATATGAACAAATTATGATCCTTGCAAAAGATTAATTTAAAATTCACAATTTCTTATATTTACTCCTCAATAATCTTATCATTAATAAAAATAATAAAAAGACGAATAAATATCGAGACGTTCACAAAATATAATCAAAAAATGCCGAAAATCAAATTAAGATATTCAATCTTTTTGAAAACAATAATTTAAGATAATTCAAAAATTATAAAATAACGAATATCTCGAACAATTTCTTTTATAAAGAAACGAAATCACATTTAATGTTTTAACATAATCTCACGATGATCAACAATACGCATTAATAAATTTTTGAAATCGATTTCCTTTAACAAATGTAATTATAATTCGAAAAATTTTACAAATTTTATAAATATGACGTTTATATCGAAACCTTGATCAATTTGCGTGTGTTTTTTATTTAACGAAATTATAATATCATTAAATCTAAAAATCGTATAAAGAATACGAAAAGCTTTATTCAAAGCTATTATAATAAAACAAAGCGAATATAACGCTCCGCTTTTATAGCAACGATGCTCGAAATTATATTAATAAAAGATTAAATAGATTGAATTTGTTGAGATAATATGAGAATTTGTAAATTTTGCGATAACGAATAAAAGAGAGATGTTTAATTTATATCGATTTGAGAATGCGTTTATTATAATAAAGATTAAATGAATTGAGACATCATAACAATCGATATAAATTAAGAAAATTGTTGAAAAATTTATGAAAAGTTTGAATTAAATTGAGCATTAAAAGCCTGATTCTGAATTTAAATAACAAACTTCTTCGAATCACGTTTTTTGAATACTCTTATATAAAGACGTTTAAATTTTCGACACATAACAAAAGATCATGCTATTAAATTCATTCAAAACATATCGATTTTGTTGTTTTGAAAAATGTGACGAATCGAAATAAAAATATCGTATTTTTCAATTAATTTATTAAATATTCTTATCAAAGGCTGAGATTCGATTTTCTTATTAACACGTTTTTGATTTTTTCTTTTAAAACGTTTTTCGAAAGCAATTTGAAATTGCTTAGGTTGTTAAAATTATGAGATTATTAAGATATAAATTGAAATCTTTATTCAGATTATTTCTCTTATTGACGTCAAAAAAGGTTTTTTTTAGATTTAAATTCAAATTTAGATTTTTTCATGCGAGCTCTCTTATTCGAATCAAAACTTTCGCTTAAAAATGTTTTCGCTTTTATTGATAAAAAAAGGTTAATCATTTTATAATGAATCGAAAAATTCGATAAACTTAATAAGACATCGCTTATCGTAAATAAAAAAACGAAAAACTAAGAAATAAATTGAAAAACATTTAACGAAATGTTTAAATTATACGAATAAACATTTTCGTCGAACTTTTCAAAGCATATTGAGGCAAAATTTATTTAAATAAGATTTTCGAAAACGATTTTTTTAAAATAAGATTACTTTCAAGTAAAAAGTATTTCGTTTTGATAATTTTTAAAAATATAATCGAGATGTTCACATTTAACATATAAACGATTATTCTTATTCATATATCATTATTTATTTTCATTAATTCATAAATTGTTCGATTTTATTTTAACAAGAAGATTTTTCGATATAAATTAAAAATTTCGAAAACGGTTATTCGGGTTCGTGTTAACACTTTTTTCGATATTTTCTCGATTAGGATTTTAAGTTAACATAAATAATGTTATTGAAGTTTCAGATTGATATAAAAGACGGCGTCGTTCTTCAATTTGTGTTTATAAACGAAATAAAGATTTCAAAAAAGACATTGATTTTTATTAAGATAGATTTTAATGAATAAATTATTATTATTATAAAGCTTGCTTCTCAAATTCACGATAAAAGATAAATAATGAAATTATTTATTATTTAAATAGATTCTTTTCGATAAGATTTTTATAAAAGCGAAATTTCTTGAATTTGATATCAAGCTTCTTAGACTTGAAATCCTCGTTTAACAACTTTTAAATCTTTAGATTAATACGTCTGATTTTCTCTACTAAGCAATAAATATTGTGAAACGAACGATTCGACGATGTCATTTTTCGAATAACTTTTTTGCGAATTTTTTGATTATTCAAGCCTCGAATGAATGCTCGAAAAATGATATTAAATATAATTAATTTCAAAAGCGTGTACGGAGTCGTGTTAAAAATAAAAATAAAATAATTCTTAATATCAATTATTTGCATCAAATTTTTCACTCGTTTATAATAAACAACAAACAATTTTTAAAACTCTTGATATAAATTTGTCAATTCGACATTAAAAAAGATTTGAGAAATTTTCATAATCTTGATAAAAAACCTTTTATAAAAAAGAGCTCGAAAGTTTTCGACGATTGTTTAAATAGAATTCGAATTAATTAATATACGAATAACATCGAAATGAGATTCAATTTATTTAATAACATCATCATTAAACAACATATTAAAAAATTTCAAATACACATCTAAAAAAATGAATTCATCAAAATCTCGATAATCTTTTATTTCATAATTAAATTTAATCAATCATTTAATAATTAAAGTAATGCTTTTTGAGAAAATATTATAAAAAACAAAAATCGAATTTATTTATATATATGTCATGATTATTGCTCGTGTAACAAGAAGTGCTATAATAACAATTTGAAAAAATCTTTTAAATTAATTTGAAAATAACGTGCTTGAATAATGAGAAGAATTTTTAAAATTATTAATAAAACTTAATTCGAAGAAATTGATATAAAATTTCGAATATTTTATTGAATAACGATATATTAATTTTTTTAATAAGTTTCGAATTTTTAAACGAGAAAAAATGTTAAAAATTATCAAAATGAAATAAGATAATAATAACGAGATTTTTCTTAAAAATGAAATCTGAGAACGATAACTTTATTAAAAGATTATTTGAAAAATCTTGAAACGATTAATAAGAAATTCTCGTACGAAAACGAGAGTAAATCACTCGATAAAAAAAACAGATTTTAATAATGATAATGAGGTCAGAAACAATAGAATCAGAATCAAATATTATAAACGACAGATAAGAATGTAAAGATTATGATCATTTCACAAGGCCATTTGGAGTTTCTCTGATATCGTTAAAGATTATGAAACGAGAATTCGTAATGGGTAGAAAGGATGATGAAATCTATGAAGCAAGAGGATTCTTTTAGCAAGGATCTCCGTCAAGCACTACTAGCTATATAAGGCATAGTCGGAGAAGCCTCCCGGCAGCAACTTCCTCCTCAAAGAGGACGATGGATTGTCTTTATTGCGACACGGCTAACGATATTGGGTTGGTATAGGACATATTTGCCACCGTCCCTCGTCTTCTCCTCTCTGCCCTTGTTGCCCTTAAATATCCAAAGCAATGCTAGTCATCCTGGTCCAGGAAGTGATGACTGCCCTTGCGGACGATGCATTCAGTATCTGTCTGTCATGTACACTTGCCTATGATTGAGCATTCAGACTGTCGCAGTGTCAATGGGAATGGAACTTTTCCGCACTGGTAGGCTTTGTTTAGCAGTCAGAACCTCAACTACTCTAAGTTCTGTCTCACGTGTGCTGCATCATGCTGCGCAGTTGTTTCGATATCCACTGCTCGCTTGCCCTGGTATCTTGAACGGTTGTCGCTCTGTGGAGCGGCTTGTCCTTACACCTGGATAATGCACCATGAATTTGCCTGCTGTACCAAAGTAGAGCAAAACAGCGTTCATGCTTGAATGTTAGTGAGCGGTAGCAATTTACCGCAAAATGTCTCAAAACATCTCAGCTTGCTACAAGAAAATGACCAGCAATAGATTTCAATATAATGCATTTTCTGATTTCAGTGACTCACCACCTTGATTTGGTCTCTGTTCGAGAAATGCATTATTTTCTTCGAGGATAAAAAGCCCTTTTCATACCTCCATCTAACATTTCTCTCAACCCACCAATCCACGCAAGATCAACTTTCAAATACCAAGCTCGCCATCTGATACCCATCTCAACCACCGCCCCAATCAAGACAGACTCTTCCATCTCGCAGAAGCCGAGGATATCAGACATCATGCTACGCCTTCAAACCTTTCTTGCCGGCCTTGTACTCCTTCCGTCGCTTTCCCTGGCTGTTAATCCTGCTCAGGTTCCACCCAATGGGAAAGCTCGAGGCTTCATCAGCGACCTTGAAAACCTTTACCCCTCGCCGCCACTCGGAGACTGGCTGACTTCAACCATGTGCTACTGCCATGCACCTGTCCACGTCACTGAGATTTCAATGTATGAAAAGGCCCATATATTTCAACACGAATATTTCAACTTTCACTCCAACTCCACCTTCGTTTTGGACCACATATGTCTATCTCATGCACGTTTCGAAAGAGACCAATGTGTTAGACCGAACATTGGTGGGGACAATAACGATTGGATTGGGGATTACAGTGGCACTTATACCCACAGTGGCCTTTATGTGTGCAAAAAGTTTCCCCGGACAGAAGACGAAAATACAAGACAAGGAAATTCCAAGACGAAGAGAAGTACCAGAATGAACAGGCGAAAGCTTCCGCATTGGCCTCATACTCCAACTTGTTACGGTAATTGTCCAGCTGGGCCATTTGATGAACCAGAGGAACAGTCTTCTCATCCAGATCACGATAAAGTATGTTTTGCTGTGGAGACCAATTTTTACGGGCCGAAGAAGATGGAAGTCAAGTTCAATCGGCAACGAAGAGAGTTGACCAAGGGTGGTCATCAAGGAAGGATACAGACACCTTTTGAAGAAGTCCAAAATATCTGTGAGGATATGTGTCAAAGTAGGTTTCAGATGCCGGCGGACATGGAGATAGATGACAAAAGGGCGGAGGGGGGGAGTCGGCAGTATCTTTACACGGATATGGATGACATGTGTGACCATTGCAAGTGATCGGCAAGTGAGATGGTAGAAGGGTTGGAGGATTCAAAATCCTTTCCGCTTCCACTGTGGCAACAGGAACTCGGCATTGGCTTGTTTAGCATATGATATTTTCGGGAGGGATTCGGTTTCTCATGCATCATTGATCGTTCTACTTTATTCTGCGGATGCGCAGAGTATACTTGAGGGAGGAGAGTTGATCTTGACCTCGGCCCAGGATTTCATACCCAAACTGGTTTAGGCTAGAGTAATTTTAGGCAAACCAATCATCTTTTCTCCGTCTCTCCCAGCCATCCGAACATTTGCAACTCATCGACCCTTCACTGTCAGCATGCGGATATACTTCCCTCTTGAGTCGAGGCAGTTGCCACGACTCGGTGCCCCGAATGGAAGTTCCATGGCCATGGCTTTGACAGGTATTGTTGGGGGCGACAAAACAGTCTTGGTTCTACACTCAGCACGACCTCTATGACGAAAGTATTGAAGAGGGTTTCTACCGTTCAGGATGTCTATGAATGTTTGAGCCATACGTACTGCCGGAGATTACACTTGTCATCTTATCCCAGAGCGGAGGATTTAAACGCCAGGGGAAGGTGATAGTGGTACATCAGCCGTGTCTCATGTTTCGCCGTCCCGCTTCTCTACTCACCAGAAACTTTCAAAATACCTATCCGCCTCAACATGTTCCACCCTTGCAGCTAAATTATCTACTTTCGAAAGATCCTCGAGCAGGTAGAGTATCTCCCTCTTGTGTTCTTGTGCGATGCTTTACACGTATCCATTCCTGATATACTTGTCACCCCTGCAGTCCTCCGCGAGAGCCCATCGGGTTCGCTCTCTGCGTTTGGACTTGTCAACCGAATTTGCATGCATGATCTATATTTCGGGATTGTTTCTTACGGTCTATGCTCCGCCGCATCCTGATTTGTCGGACCATGGCCGTTTTTGGCTCGGGGTCCTTGGACCGCACCTGTCCGTGAGTCTGGATCTATTCTTCATTGGTCTAAATGGTCACGATGCATGAAACATCGGAGCCAAACGTTTTCTATCGCATCGGGCGGCGGTAAATTAGTACCTGGTATCTTTCTTCATGAAGTATAGGATGCTGCCATTCTCATATCGAGCGATATCTATTCATTCGCAGGACTTATGGCTACTGCTTTGGTCTACAATCTTTCAGGATCCAACCCATCCCTTAATCTCCCAATCAAAGAACGGTAGGGTTACTTTGGCCTTCCCGTTGGAGGTCTGCAGGATGACTGATGCTCGCCGATGATCTATAAACGTTCAAGTTCTCCCAGTACTGCATGACAAGCTTGTCTTACACGCCTCCCACGCTCTTTGAACTGTACGGTAAGGGTGTCTTGCCCGATTCCACTCTTTACTCGCATCTTTCGCTCTTTCTCTTCAAAACTTTATTTCTCAACAATCGTTCTCTTCTGTTGTTCAGCTGCACATATCGTACTATCATGCTCTCCCATCTTCGCCAAGCTGCCTGCCTCGCTGCATCTATAGCCCTTTTCACTTTTGCAAACGCCCAGTTCGTGATTACAAACGGGCTACAATTCGAGCTAAATGGGAAACCATACTCATTCGCGGGTGCCAATTCATGGACTAGTAAGGTGTTTAAGCGATGACCATATGGCTGTACTTACTTTTTACAGTTGGTGCTACAGATCAAGGCTTCATCCCTGATGCCATCAAAGCTGCCCAGGATATAGGGTACACAGTAATCAGGTTAGGCTCGTATAGATGATAATGAATCACGCTGAGATATTTTAGGGTCGCAGCTTGGATCATGAAAGATCCATCGAACAATCTTCTAGGAAGCTGGGGTAGCGACGGCGAAGTCTGGTATCAGCTGTGGGAGAACGGCCAGCCAAATCTCAACACCGGTGCCAATGGTCTAGCATTATTAGATAGTGCCATCCAACAGGCCGAAGCCGCCGGCATCCAATTCATCATGTGTTTGGTCAAGTGCGCCTCCCGCAGAGAATTCGATACCGTTCAAGCTAACAATCGAAGCGAATGGCCCAATTATGGAGGTCAAATTGACTACGTCAACAACCTACTAGGTGACGGACACTCGCAAGCAGAATTCTATACCAACCCAACCGTCGTCAACGCCTTCAAGAACTATGTGAGCGAAATCGTCACGAGATACAAAGACTCCCCCGCAGTCTTCGCATGGGAGCTCGCCAACGAAGTATAAAACCCAACCCTGTATTCCTACCACAGCCTGACCAATTCTCAGGCCAGATGCCAAGAACCCGAATGCAACGGCAGCCAAGTCCTGACCAATTGGGCCGACGATATAAGCCAATACATCAAATCGCTCGACTCCAACCACCTCGTCACCTTTGGCGGATACGGCTACTTCAACGACGGCACCGGCGCCAACAATTGGGATTTCAACTACGACGGCGCCTCGGGCGAAGACTTCGCCGCCATTCTCGACCTGCAGAATATCGACCTTGGCACCTTTCATCTCTACACCGACGACAACGGGTGACTCTCCCCCTTTATAATCCCCACCTCCCATCCCACAATCCCGTCACTCACTAACCCCCCCCCCCGATCCTAGTCCCACAGGCCCATCTTATGGCCTTCAATGGCTCAAAGACCACAACGACGCCTGCGCCGCGGCGAATAAACCCTGCGTGCTCGAAGAGCTCGGCGTGGATCGGAATAACCTCAATGTTGGGGACGTCATGAGTCTGTATCAGAACTACATCCTCTCGAGCGGAGCGCAGGCGATCCAAGGAAGTATGGACTGGTCGAGTCTCTACGTCGACGCCGCGTGTCCGAGCCCGCTGGACCCGTATGCGATTTGCGCTTCCGATGCGTTTTATGGGCAGGTCGTGACGGAGTTTGTGCCGGCTATGGCGGGGAAGGCGTGATTGCTGGAATTGGAAATTTGTAATGTTTTTGGTGGTGAGGACCATACTGTCTTCGTAATTTTTGTATATATTTTCCACTTTTTTTATTGTACACCATTCCAACCCACAGCCACGCAGCCCAGCAAAACTCATATATACAGACTCAATCGCATCTTCCAACCTTGCTACTCTGCTAAGCCAGCGCTTTTTTTCAGCTTCTTGTCTACATTGCCCTCTCCCCTTCTGGTGCACCATTCCAACCCACTGCCAGACAGCCCAGTAAACTGCAACCCCAGCCAAACTATCCAACCCTACCCTTTCCAATCCCCCACCCCCTCTCAACCCGAGCCATACCTCACTGCACCGCTACCGACGCATTCCTCCCACCGCTCTCCACCTCCAAATCCATATCCTTCAGGCCGACCACCAGATGCCCATACAAGCCTGATGAATGCACCCGTCACCACATCAACCTTTTTCATTTTAAAAATAAACAAATTGCACACATGAGTGTAGAAAAAAGGACACGGAGATGACGTCGAGATTTTTGCTTCCTTGCCGTAAACAAGAGGTGAGGCGGAGAGAAGAGCCAAGCCCATACAAAAAGTTGGGAGGTGAGGTGAAGAGCGAAGCCCATACGAAAGGAGGTAGATAGATAAATAGCCAAAAGCCATACAAAAGTCGGGAGGTAAGGTGAATAGCCAAGCCCATGTAAAAGTCGGTCGGTGGAGGGATATGGCGACAGCAAAAGAGTGACAGGCAATAAAAAGAAAAAGAAGAAGGAAAATAGAGCTTAGTAACTCACCATTCCCAACCGCCATGCCCGCCTTGCCCTTGGAAATGCACAAGGCCTCCACGGCGCTGGCCGCGGCCCAGAGCTTGTAGAAATCGCACACGTCGGGCGTGGAAACGGTGTCGATAGTCTATCATTTCGACGTCAGCCCTTCCTTCCTTCTTCATCTCCCCTCTATATCCCAAATCCCGACCATAAACCCTCGCAAACAAGAAGAAGAAGAAGAAGAAGAAGAAGAAAACCCCACATACAACGCCGCACCTGCCCCCCCCTTCCCCCTTTCCCCCCGCCGTCCTGACCCACGGCACCACCACATCCGCCAACACGTCGTCCAGGGGACCGAACCGGACCTGTTCCCCCGCAACGGGCATGGCGTCGATGACGTCGCGACACGAAGCCCACGGCGGGCCCGTGCCCGGTCCGAAGCAGTGGACACGGGGCCGGTAGGGCGTCACTCTGAGCGCCAGATTACCGTGGTCGCCCAGCCCGCCCGCGACGCCGCCGAGGGAGGGGGTGCCTTGGACGCAGACGGCGATGAGGGAGCGGGCGTGGGATTTGAGCAGGGAGGGGGCGATGGTGTCGGAGCGGGAGGAGGCCGAGTGGGATATGTCGAGGGCGCAGAGGGCGTCGGCTGTGGAGGAAGGGGACGTTTGTCAATTGCGTTTGGGCGGGGAGAGGGGGAGGGGGAGACGTACAGCTGTAGATGCGGATTGGGAGGACAGCATCCCAGAACGTATGACCGGGTGCTTCCGTATCCCTGTCCCCGTACGTTTTCGGCACCGTGGCGCCGTCCATGCGGTCGTATGCTTCGAGGCAGCTGGCGACGCGGAGGTTGCGGCCGTAGCGTTGGCCGTTGCAGACAATGTTCGGGGTTGTCAGTGAGGAGGTATTTGTTGATTGTGTCGTATCTGTTGTAGGGGCGGAAAAGGCGTTGTAGGGGAACGAGGTATCACCACCCGGGGGCGTGGAGTTGAGTCGAGTGTTTGTGATGGTGCTGTTTATTTTTGAGGATGGGAGTAGAAGAACTGGTTGGTTTGAATTGTTGTCGTTTGGAGGAGTAGCAGGGATGAGTATGCTGGCTGTGAAGAGAGGAGTTAGGAGGAATTCGAAGAGGAGTGGCTTGGGAAAGAGAAACATTGTTTGAGAAGGTGATGGAGCACGTGTCCAGCAAATCTCCCTGGGAATGACAAGGGGGCAGGAAGAGAAGGCGAAATAGCATTTGCGGGCACCAATCCAATGATTTGCTGCGTCTAAAGAAATAAGAGGACCGCATGTTGGCGGGTGAATGCACTTTCACAGCGGCAAGATATAGACGAAACGCCAGTCTTGATGCGCGTTGGTGTTCTGATCTAGGGTCCTTAAGCCCATGTATTATCTGTAAAGGTCTGAAAGGCAGGAAGGGTTAATGATATACATGGTAAGAAGCAAATGTGCTCGTGGGAATACCGCCATGTGAGCCCGAGAATCAAACGCCTCGATATGACCAGACTCATTTCCGTGAGTGTGTAGTATTATCATGTCCAATACCATGCTCCGTACTCCAAGCGCCGCAGTCGCTCCAATTTCACCTCAGACGGCATCACCTCCATCTTCCGGCTTTGCTACCTACTTTGCTTTGTTCCTCATCTTCCTCTTCAACTGGCGCAGGTGTCCTTCTCTCCGTCCGCCTCTTGTGCCTCCTATGTCTGCTCGAACTGACATTTGACGCCGAATCATCAGGTGCAATCTCCGACATTCCATCGTCAATCCCATCATCCGTCTCGCTCTCCCAAGCCCTGTGTCCTTCACCCATATAACTAGCCGGAGTACCCATCCTCGAATCCAGGTCGAAGATACCCCTTCTTTGATTCGCTTGAGCGAGGCCTGCTCCGCGCTCTCGAAGGGCTTGACGGACAGATTCGGCCTTGTAGTGTAGAGCTTCAAAGGCGTGCTCAAGATGATCCATTGAGAGAAAGATCTCGCGCTCGACTTCGGCCAAGACGGCGATTTCGGTTTCTTCATCGAGAGCCACAGGGGCACCGGCAGTCGCGGGCGTTTGGCCGCGAGTAAAGGGTGTAGGACCTCTGGATGGGGGTATTGAAGGCGTCATGCGTGCTGGATAAGAACTTCGAGATGCACCGCGGGAAGGTGGAGCAGGAGTAGGAATGACAGGATGATCATCAGCACCGCTTCGAAGAAAGCCATCAAAGCGACCAGAAGTGAGAATGTCCCATTCGGGGTCACTAATGGCGGCTAGAGTGGCGAGGACGTTGTGTAGTGCGGGATTATTCAAGAGGTACATTGCAGATTCAGGATCTCGTGGAGGTTTCGCCAAGCGGTATAGCCGTTGAATGGCAAGCCCAGTCTTTTGTAGTAACTCGGACCTGGGACTGATTGATGCTGCCGCTGCCTCGGATGGCGCTGAAGGTGGTCTGCTTGGCTGTACTCCAGTCAAAGACAAGAAAATAGATCGTTGTTCGGGCTCAAGACGTGTCAGCATAGCGAATGTCAGTGTTTCATCATCGACATCTTGGGGAGGACTGGACGGTTGCTGTGGTTGATTGTCAAGCCATTGATCCACAGATATCTTGGTCTTCTTTGACTGTCGAATGTAGTGGTCTCGGAATTCTTCAGGAACATCGACATCCAACTTTTGCATAGGAACGTGGTCAAGAGTAGAAATTCCCAGACCAGTTTGTGTAGAGTCCATCACGAAAGCAGGCCATTGTGGTAGTTCCTGCCTTCCGCATACGTATTCCAAGATTTCGCCCCAACTAACACCTCGTTTGTCTTCGAGTTCGATTTCAGAGGGTGGGGACATCTGACACAGGACGCATGTGCAAGTCTCGGATGAGATGTCTCTTGCAAAGACAGCTTCTAATCGATCAAGGAGCCGACGCGCAACAGAGCGATATCCTGTAGCCACAGCCAACGATCCACTACGAGTTATGACTTTGGTGTAGTCTTCAAGTACTTTGCTCAGAGGACCAAAGAATTTTTCGGCTTGCGCAGCTATGGTGGGAACTGGAAGGGTGTGTGTAGGTAGCCCAGCGCCCAGGAGACTTCTGGGCACACTTTGCGGCAGACCTCCATTTTGCATCAGATAGTCAACTCTGGGCATTGGAAGTTGGAGAGGTGGAGGAGGTGGAGGCGGCATTGGCGATTCTCCCAGTGCGCTCGCTAACCCATAATCATTGGGCGTAGAGAGAACAGGCGTTTCTTTCCTGGTAGAAGGAAATTGTGGTTCCGCGATTGTCGGTGTTCTGGGTGACGAATCAGGGTCGGTAGCTGGAGATGAATCACAATCTGCGAGGGGCGATCGTTGTACTTTTGTTTGATTTGGCGCGACTGAGGTTGTGTCGGAGTCGTTGGTTGAGCCCTTGCTTGCATCGCTCTTGACGACCGAGTGAGTAGAAGACGCTGACCTGCGGAGGCTCATGGTTGATGCTGATTCCGTCACGATCTTTGGTTTAAGCTTCGAAGGTGTGTTGGTTTTTGAGCTCTTTGCAGACCTTGTAGGCTTGTCCTCTTTTCCAAATTCGCGCACGCTGGTCCTTGATCTGGATGGTATTAGCCGATCCTTTTCTCGATCACTGGCGCTGGAGCCTGCTCGGCCAAGCTTCCTCTTCAAATCATCGGCATGCTTTTGTAGATCGGTACCCTTGCGCTCTTTCTTGACAGTATCACCCTTGGCCTTGGCCATTGTGACTTTTTGATCCATTGTCGTCTCAGGTGGACTTGGGGGCGCCCGGTGTGGTGGAGGTAGGTTGGAAGTATCATTGAGTTTCGCTCCATCCCCCGAATCCTTCCCTCGGTCTATGTCGGTAGGATCTGGGGTATAGTAGCTCGTCCTGGGGTTGACAACATTCTCCCTGCTCCCAACCGACTCTTTACTGTGTGCCTTGGAGAATGATGGATATGCCAAGCTTGTCTTGCTTGTAAGAGGCACATCTGTTTGATGTATTTCCAATTCTGGCAAGGGCATTGATGCTCTCCGTGGTTTGGGAGCTGGTGACGCGTTGATGGACCTACGCTCTGTGGAAGCTTTGTCGACTTTGCGAGATGATCGTCTAGATTTGTGTCTCGACCTTTCCTTTGATCTTGGTGTATCTGGATCCCTCTCTCTTCCTTTGTCTGTTACTTTTGAAGGCATGGTGATGACGGGGAGAGGAGTTGGACGATGCACTATGCAAGCTTCAGAGCGGGATGAATGGTATCAGGATTGAAAGATGTAGGTGAATTGTAGCGGCTGTCGGTTGCATGGTCTCGATGTCTTTTGGCTGCTCAGGTAGGTGCTGCTGGCGGCGCATGGAAATGGCAAGACGAGCGAATGAGACGAGACATGCAGGTGATTCAAAGACGCTGTAATGGTGCTAGTGAGGTAGTGTTGACAGATGGAGCATGTAGCCCAACGTAGTCGAGGGAGAAGATGAGTTTATAGGTTGCAGCTGTTCCTGGACCAGTTGATCATTGGAGATCCATGGTTGAGGTTCTCGACTGTTTGACAGCCACTTGATGGCGCTAGGCTTAGCATCTTGGCATCCCTACCGCCCCGCTTAGCGCCATGCACCTCGACCCAAACTTACCACACGTGGCCGTAAATACTTGACCAATGAAGCATGTTGAATCAACACATTTATACAATTTGAGCAACCACTAACAAGAGTTTGTGAAGCAAAGCAGAACAACGATGAGTTGAGGTCACGGTCATTGCTACCGAGCGGGTGAGAAGCCGACATCACGGAGAGTCCCTGGCGCTTGAGATGATATTGTCCCATGCGCTGTCTGTCCTGGCCAAAATTAGATGATGCAAATGTCCCAGAACTTTGTAAATCATTATGACGAGCTTCAGCTTTGTCTCTGCCCAATGCATTGAATTCGGATTGGGAGTCATGCCGGATTTGAGCTCAAAGTCCAGACCTCATCGAGAACTATCCAACGATAATCTGAATTTGTGCAGCTATTTAAATGGAGGCTTCTCGAGATAACAACGTCAAATGCTTGAACGCTAATACTGAAGAGGACTGAAAACCGAAAAGAAAAGCATTCACGAACACACTTTCAATATTTAATTTGTTACCACAATCATAACGGCATTGCATCAGATCATATGTTGCTTGGCTGAGCTTGAGCTCGACAAGGACACCTCTTCTCAGATGGAATGCGACTCAAAGGCGACTGTCTTTTCCATCAAGCGAGATTGAGAATAGGACTTGAGCTACTTGAGACTGAGCTTGCGGATTTTGAATTGTAAGGACTATCAATATGCAGAGCTGCGGAGTGGGAATGAGCATAGTTGGAATGTAAAGGATTGGGGAGCACGTCAACTTGATGAGCTCTACGATTCGATGTGAGAGCAGTCAGGTCATGGTCCACTACGGTAAAGTCTCACACAGTAGGACGATGGGAGGCAGTGCAGCTAAAGAGCGACGGTGGACAAGGTAGTTGCTGCGTTGCATCTACGAGAACCAAGTCAAAACCAGCAAAGCATTGTCGTCTTTCAGTGGTATATATCAGTTGGCAGCCAAGGCATAGGATTAGAAGGGCGAAGCAGTGGGTTAGGCACGGTTAGGCGACTGCGTTTTCAGGTTAGGTTAGGGGAACGATAACCTTCCTGATCAAAACATCAGGGTTTAATAGCGACTTGTCATATCAAAAGTAGTCTCATACTCTGTCTATTATAGATCCTTATTGGATAGTTATACTCTGTCTATTATAGATCCTTACTGTGGATTATAGTGGCCGAGACATCCCCTAGCTCCGCCAAGGTAGTCTTTTTCGAGCGTTGATCATCAGCCTGTACTTTACAGCGAAATTGAACAGGATAGAACTTATCAGAAGGAGAGGAGGTACTTACATCGACGAGTTGCTTGGCAGAAGCACCCGGGATGTCCCTGTCGCCGATGCCGTCGGACACAACCGAGACTTCGTATCCTAGCTCCGCTCCGGCGCGGGAGGTGTTGGAGATGCAGACGTGGGCCTGGGAGACTTGTCAGATGTCGAGGGAGCAAAAGGTTATCAAGGAACAAGGTGTACCATGTAGCCTATTTCATTCATCAGTCTGGTTAAAGTTTCTTTCATAGAGCGACATACCAGCCAGCACAATCTTCTTCTTCCCTACCTTGTCAAGATGCTCGCCCAGATCCGTCCCAGTGAAACAACTCGGATGCTGCTTCAGAACCACCTTCTCCGACTCACCGGCCCCTGTGGTGAATTCCTCGAATTCTTCAGCCAGTTCAGTCGCTGGGGTGAACAGGGGCGCTCCGGCGGGGGTGCTATGGTGGACGTGGACCTATTTATACGGAATAGGCTATTGCGCTGTAAAGGAGGGATGGGGAGGGTAGTTGGGTGGGAAGGAAAACTTACGACATCCCCGTCATCCTTTCTGTATTTCTTCAACAAATCACCGATGACAGCGCGGGAGGGTTTGATATCCGATATGGCGAGGAGGCCGTGATCGTATTCGTTTTGGGCATCAACTATAACTAGGACGCTGTCTTTTGTGGTAGGCTGGGAGGGTTCGACGCCGAGGAAGCTAGACAATATGTTCACAATCAGTCCGGTATTTACTGAGGAGAAACTTGTATATTTCGCCTAGTTTCTACTTGATGGTTACACTCGAAGGCGCTACATTCGGGGTTAAGGAGGACTGGACGTACGAGCGGAACGATTTGCCCGACTGCTTTGCCATGTCACTGAATTATGTATAAATGGTGAAGAAGTCTGGGATGTTGGTCTGCCGGATATAATATTAAAGTCGGAAGCGATGATGGCATCGATGATGCATGTGACGAAGCATTCAAAACATGATGCGCGGATCTTCCTGTAGTCCGGTGGAGGGGAGATGGGCTTGCTGCGTCATCAACAAGCCATGACGCTTTGGGATTAGTAATTATGGCTTTGCAGCATACGTGGAACAGAGGTGATATCCTGTATATCTTGAGCAAACACTCAGGACATGTGCTCCTAGTAATTGTTTATAGGGTTGACTCGGGACTTTCGAAAATAGGATTAAGGCTGCTACTAGCGCTGTGCAGCTGACCCTGAACCTCTGTAACGCTGCTTACTCCATCTAATATCACCGAATCTTAAACAATACCCTCTGATACATGAAAATAGCAATGTCGAACGATATTTCCGAATCATCCGAGAGTACCTTCAGATCATATACTCCAGCATTGGCCAAAGCCTACGCAGCTGGTCGAGGATCTTACCATGAAAACCTGTTCAACACCATCATCGATAATCACAAGTCGACTGGTGGATCCATGCAAGTCCTTTTAGATGTTGGTTGTGGACCTGGTAATTCAACAAGGCCATTGGCTAGGCATTTTGACAGTGCTTTTGGTATCGATCCGAGTCCAGAAATGATAAATACTGCGAGAAATCTTAGCGCAGCTCCAGAGACAGCCAGTGGTAAAAGTATTATTTTCTCCGTCGGGAAAGCAGAGGAGATGGATGGCCCTTTTCGAGAGACGGAGCACGGTGTAGATCTTTTGACGTCTGGGACTGCGGTATGTACGTTGAGAACACTTGGACCATCTGATCTCGTATAGGCACATTGGTTCGATATGCCACGATTTTGGTCTTCTGCTGCTGCTTGCCTCAAACCAGGTGCCACCGTAGCTTTATGGACCAAGTCTTTTTCGTATTGCCGTAAGTAGGCCAAGTCTTCTCGTATTGCCGTAAGTTACTCGAAAGTTACTACGTTGACTGAACGAGCAGATCCTGCGACTCCAAACGCTGCCAAGGTTCAAGAGGCAATCATCCGTCTGAATCGAGAGAACATTGCACCGTACGAGCTGCCAGGCAATCGTCTATCCCGCGACTCGTATGATCATCTCCTTCTCCCATGGAATTGTAATCCTCCCGTCGACGGTTTTTTAGAGAGTGGATTCACAAGGCTCGAATGGGACCGCGATGGAAAGCTCTCTGACCCTGACCACTTCTTCCTGGGAGATCAAGTCGTCACGATTGACATGATGCAGAAGCGACTGAGCACTGCTAGCATGGTAACAAGATGGAGAGAGTCGCATCCTCAACTGGCTGGAACTGAACAGGACATTGTAGTCAAATTGGCGAGGGAGATGAGGGAGGTTGTGGGAGGGGAGGAGTTGGTAATTGGACAGAGCTGCGTGTTACTGTTATTCAAAAGGTGACCTACAGATGGTTATTCTCCAATCTTGAGGGTGAGTACCGCGTAAGTCAAGTTCTAGTTCTATCGCATCCATAATGCCTCGGCTTATTAGTCAGCGGAGTTTTATCAATCAATGCTTCTTCCACTGTCATATGGTACCATCCTCGGGCGTGTCCGTGGCGGTCCCTTTCGCGCGTGAACGTAGGGTGCGCGGCTCATCAAGTGTACGAGAGACAGATGTTGAGGAGCGCACGAGTGAAGCAATTCGGGTGGCGACGATGACTCCCAGCGAGAAAATGTCTCTCATACAGACAGTGGTCGAGTCAACAATCAAGCGCGACTTTTCTCCGATGGTGATTGTGGATTCTCAACGAGAGAAGCATGGAATGGAAGTTTCCCAGACATATATCCTCCAGCAAACCTTTCCCACCATCCAGACCCTTGGCCTCTGTGATGCAAAAGCCCCGATTTACACCATCAGGCTAGACACAATCGGGAGCTTCTTGAAGCCGCAGCCTCACATGCACATTACGCAAGATGGAGGCGTCGTTGCGCAAGTCAAATTCCAGATACACAGCTACGACACTTCAATTATCTACAACACCGGCATCAGCCAGAAACTCACGTTGCAGAACCTCCAAGACCAGATGTTCGCATGCTCGATCAATGGCAAACCACATTGGTGGCACCCTCTCGGTCCGAGTAAAGGCGTGTTTGAGTTGATAGAGGAAACAAAAAGAAGGGTGGCCCTATTTGTCTATGCGGAGGGTATGTCTCAAAGAACGGGGTCTACATCGAGCAGTCACATGCTTTCCCAAGAACAAAAGATAGGAGAAGTGCATGTCATGGAAGACTCCTTGCGTGAGCCCATCGCATTGCAGCAGACACTTTTCTCCGCTGTAGTGGTTGTTGAGCAGACGAAGAGGAGGATGACGAGTATGGCAAGCTTGATATCCTCTCACCCATAAGACACATTTTGGACGGCGTCGAAGTCGGGAAGAGAGTGCAGGGTGAGCACCTAGCCTAGTTCGGGTATCTACCCTGCTACCAATCCAGAGAATGCTCAGACAATGCTCAAGTCAATCATGTGCAGTTGTTCATGGACAATCAGTTACTCTCGATTCGAAGAACAGCAGCCTATAAGCAGTCCAACCGTCTTACTATCAAAGTTCGAAATCATCATCATTTCGGCAATTTCCGAACCATGTTGATTGGAAATGAGCATAAAGGTCATGGTGATTCCATTTGCTGGTTCGTTGATAAAATCACTGTATGCTTTGTAACATCAGCGTGTGCCGTGACTCATTTGTCCGAACTCCCTCCTCTCTTCATCATTACCAAAATGAAGGAAGCGGCCAACGATGAGCTTGGTCATGTTCTCGTTTATACATCCGAGGGCAATCTACTTTTACATGAGACAGTCCGCGTCCATGCTCAAGGGCGGAATGTGGCGTATAATGGGAATATATTCCTCGCGCATTGACTCGTTCTATCTTTGCGCAATGTTTATCTTTCTGTTTCTGACTGGCCTCGCAGCCTCAACCCAAATTGATGGTCTGAAAAAGATTGATTTGCCACTTCGTCGTACCTTGACTGGCTCCACAGGCGAGGTCAACGGCCCTGCCCTCTTGTGGTCACTTCAGAAAACATTGAACAAATATCATTCGAAGAGGGCCATTGAAGCTTCTGTCAATGGATCGCTGGTACAGAGATTGGCTACTGAGAATCTGATAGATCAAGTAGAGGCTCCTGATTTTGACGAGGAATACTACGGTCCTATGGAAGTGGGTTCCGAACAAGTTTTTACCGTACAATTCGACACTGGTAGCTCCGATATTTTCATCCCCGGTCCCCAATGTACAAACGAGCAAGGTTGTCCCTTGAACAGAAAATATGACCAAGCCGGTGTATTCCAATATCGGACCACGGTCGTCCAGTATGGCTCTGGATACATTGAAGGCGACGATTATACCGATTCAATCAGTGTAGCCGGATTGACCGCCACGGACCAAGGTCTTATTTCCCTCACGCAGGCTTCTGGCTTCAACACCTCCGCCTCGGATGGCCTTTTAGGCATGGGCTTCACTTCCATTGCCGCTAGCGGTTTCACCACGTTTTTTGAAAATCTAATGATTCAACAAAAAGTCGGTGCGTCAATTCTCTCTAAGCCAGATCCCCTGTGACTTCTACCCATCCAATCACGCTGACCAATCCAAGCTGCACCAGAATTCTCCTTCTACCTCGGTCGTGCTGCATCCGGCACCGCCAACCGGGGCTCCCTCTGCCTCGGATGCCGCGACCCTTCCAAATACACCGGCACCTTTACCCAAATCCCAGTCACGGAAGCCGGCTACTGGCAGATCCTCCTCAACACCGTCACCGTCAACAACATCCCCGCCGGCCCTCACACCGAAGGTCAAGCCATCATCGACACGGGCACGACCCTCGTCCTCGCCCCCACAGCCGCCGCGTACGCCATCTTCGAGCTGATCCCAAACGCCTTTCCCATCCCCTCGGCCGGTTACAGTGACCAGACATTCTTCGCGTACCCTTGCGCGACGCCCTCGAATTACATCCCTGCCATTCGGTTCGGGGGAAAGTCGTTTGGGATCAATCCGCTCGATTTCAACGTCGGGCTCTTGACGTCTGAGTTTGCGAGGTTGCTGGGTAATGAGTCGTTGGCTGTTGGGTTGGAGGCAGAGGAGGAGGGGGATGGAGTGGAGAATAAGTATGAGAATTGCGTGGCTGCAGTTGTAGGGACGGATGTGTCGCCGCAGGAGAATCTGTATGTGGTTGGTGATGCGTTTTTGAAGAATTGGTACACGACGTTTAATTATGTGAATGCTGGGGGAGGGCCGAGTGTTGGGTTTGCGCAGGCGGTGTGAGGGGGTTGGGAGATGGTTGAAATAGGAAGATGGGTTTCACAGATATGCTCACAAAGCATGCTTATGCTCATTGTCTTGGTAGAATGCCCATCCATGCCGTCAATATTAGCTTGTATCTTATTATTATGCAATCAGAGAACAATCATTTCGCAGCCCCAACGTCAACCAACCACCCATCCCCCTCCGTCTCCCCCTTCCCATTGACCCCACCCCACATCACCACACTGCCTGGCTGACTCGGCACAATACAACTCGCAAACCAACCCCTTGGCCCCGGATGTGCTTTGCCTTCGCTCTCCTCCCCGCTCTCAATGCCCGCTTCGACCTTGACTTCGGCCCAGGTGTCCTCGCCCGTCGCTATACCCATGGCTTGGCGGGTTGCGTCTTTGATTCCTGCGGCGGTGATGGGGATGGCGGGGACTTGATAGGAGTAGGTGTCTGACCAGAATGTTGGTTCTTTCTCTGGCTCTTGATCAGTGTTTTCGGATGTAGATGCTTTTTCGCCGAGGAAGTATAAGAGGTATTCCCTCCCGTTTCCTGTCGTGACTGGCATTAATCCGGCGCCCTTTCTTGGTCTTGGTCCTGGTGTCAAGGGATTGGTTGGGAACGGTAGGGTTGTCCATTCGCTTTTCGAGCTTGTTAAACCCACTTCTCCCTCGCCTCGTGCATCGCTGTAGGTTTCTTTCGTGATGGGGAGGTAGTGGATCTCGCTTCCGAGGTCTGAGGTGCTGGTGATGAGGTAGAGGCGGTTGTACGTGAGAGCCATTGAGGGGGGGGAGGGCGAGGTTGAGGGCGTATTGGGGAGGGCGGACCAGGTACGGGTTGTGATGTTGAAGAGCCAGGTGTCGTTTAGTGGAGAAGAGGGTGCAGAGAGGCCGGAGCAGATTATGAGACTGCCATGCGGTTCTTGCGGTGAGGGGGCTTTGCTCATGAGGGAGGGGAGTTTGGCGATTGTAGATGTGATTTGCTCGCTGTACGACACTTTGCTAGACGCATTGCTTTGAGGAAGAGGGTGCTCACTGCTCGCCGCACCGTGATGATATCTCGCTTGCGGTACAGACGTTGTAGAAGTATCAGACGCAGGATCAACATGGCTCCATCCAAGCGTATTAGTATCAAACACCCACACCCTTCCCATCTCCTCCACTAGCCCATCCATTCCCTTTCCCCCAAACAGATACACCCTCTCCCCAACCGCAACAGCCGCATGACCCGTTCTCGGCCCGGGCACCTTGCCATCCTCTCCCTCGCCCAAGCTAGGCACGCACTTGTAATCCACCTCGCCCTCATGATTGCCCTTCTTCAACGGCAGCGTAATGATGTGGACCTCGTCGCCCGCTAGGTTCCCATCTTCGTCTTCTCCGCCAAAGATGTAAGCGCGGCCGGCGAGGACGGTGAGGGAGTGGTTGGATCGAGGGAGGAAGGCGGGGCTGGAGATGCGTTTGAAGGTTGCGGTGAGAGGTTGGGTGGATTGAGCGAGGCCGTATGCGGCGATGGCACCACCTTCGACGGTCGTGGAGAGGACTTGTTCGGCTGCTACGAGGCCGGTTACCGTTGCTGGGTCCATATTGGCGGGTGGTGAGGAGGTATGGATGTCGGGTTGGTTGCCAAGAGATAGAAGCGCCTCTCAACCTCAGCTCTACCGACCTACATCTTCATCGTGCGAATAGATGGATTTCGACCAATGCGATACGCAATTGACTGATAACATCCTGGACTTTGTTCCTGCCAACATTCTTATTATACTTCGCCCAGATACTTCTTCTTCCTCTACCGTTTCATCAAAAACTCAATTACAACTCACTGCATTTCACGACTTTCTCTCAAAGTCAGCATTCAAGGGACTCTCGATTGCAGCATAGCTCTGTTCGACTACATTCAAGTCTACAGCTTTTCCTTGCCGTAGTGTGGATCCTTGTAAACCATGTCACAGTAATCAGAATGCATAGGATTGATGATGTTGAGGTAACGATTACTATGAACGACTTGCATTTGCTACGTAGCAATCTCCTCTACAACACTTCCTTGACTGCTCGCACCCACAACGATACCCGTTATCATCCTGCAGGCATCCCTCCTCACAACTGATTTTTCTTGATTATGTAGCCATTGGTCTCGAACTTTGGACGCACGCCATCCGATACTTGTTTGAGAGCGCGGAGGCAAAGGCGAGCACGCGAGCGGCTGAAACAATAAAATTAGACTGATGTCATAGGGTAAGGTTCTATAGACTGTAGAGAAAAGGGTAGCTTACCGGTCACTGTGCGAGCGAGAATGTAGAAGAGGGCGGCCGAAACGATTGTTTCCGCTGAAATCAACAAGTGCTTTGGTCATCAGCAGAGGACATGAGAAACGGTAACCAGTTATACCTAGATATGCAGTGTAGTAGACTTGCATATCATGTAAGTCAAGGTTTGGGTATGGTGTCCCACTGAATTCCGCCATCTGCACGGCGATTAATACAGAGACGTGTTGAGAGTATTCTTCTTACATCCAGAGCAAGTGCAAGATCTCCAGTCACACTCAGAGTTTCAGCATCTGGCTGGATGTTTCTATCGCGGCGAGGAGGGTAAGGGTAGCGACTATTGCGCTTTGAAATAGGCATATTGGATCGTTGTCGATAGGGACGATAGATGAAAGCATTCGTTTTGGTAAAGTTACAAGCCGTAGACAGTAATGGGTGTAAGTGAAATGTGATCGGACAGCTAGAAGCTTCCATAGAGCTCAACGGGATAATATCGGCCCGCGGTGTAAACATATTAAAAGGTTGCGCATTGGGATTGAAACATCACTCGACATCGACAACAGCTTGCGTGAACCACATAATAGTATAGGCATTGCTATCAAAAATAGCCATGAGCTCATTTATGCGTCCCACTGTATGTATTAACCAAATAGGCCTTGGTCTGAGTCCACCTCGGTTGAGCTGATAAGCCTGTTCACAGACTGGCAGTCTTCGGCTGAGTGATGACGAGTTGTCACGGCGTTCACAAAACCATGGACTGGAATCTGTTCAAAGCCCTTCTGATTATTATTTTGGTGGCTCGATTGGGAATGTTCCTAAAGCAGGACCTCCAACTGTATACACCAATAACGACGGCTCACGAGTAATCTTTGATGTCGATCCGCGTTCTGCAAACCGCAATTCAATTAACCCAACTGAAGTGGAGATTCAATCTCCTTCCACACCAGCAGAGTTATTGCGGGACGCCCTTGGTGAAATCATTATCGGTGAAATGACGGCTGCCAAAGGACCGCCAAAATCAGTAAGCGTTTCTTCCATGCCCGTTAACGATATTCTTCCATTCCCGTTAATGATAATTATTACACACCTTCTAACAACCGTGTCCAGCCAACCTCTGCATTAAAGTCCATCATGGCCTCCCTTGGAAATAACGATGCCCTTCTTTTACTGGCAAATGTGGCCCTAGCAAATTATGCACAGGAGCAGCAGCTAGCTCATGGAGGAGCTACTCAAGGAGCTGTCGACAACACCCTACCAGCTCAATCAGCCAACTCAGCAAGCGAATCGGGACTATTCGATGACCTACAAGATGGGCAGCTTGCTCAGACGTCAGGAGAATTGGGACTGTTGGATGATTACTCAACTGAAGATGAACAGCAGACGTCAACACAAAACGCAAATTCCACCGACTCGTCACCAGCCCAACTGCAGTCACCTCAGGCAGCATCAAGTCAAGGATTCACCCCTATTGATCCCGCAGCACTTACTGGAGGGTTCACTCCTCGTATGACCCGCTCACGTACTCGCCACGCAGCAACTCCCATAGGACCAAGCGGCGGACGTCACGTCACAAAGAAGTGGCAAAAAACCAAACCTCGTACCACCGGCTTCAATAGACAGACGGGCAAAGGCATCTTTACCGATGTGTGCGGGGTAGTCACACCGGCAAAAGGCAAGCCAAAGGCGAGCAAGAAGGAAACGAGTGAGAAGAGTAGATATGGTTGTCCACGATGCAATGACCTTTTCACTAGGGCACGGACCGTCAAAGATCACTTCATCAAGTGTGTCAGAAAATACGGAAATCCAAAAGGATTGTGCTGGTATGATCATCCAACCCTGAGCGGTTCCAAGGGTTGGGCTTTGGATCAAATGGGGATGACAAAGGACGAGAATGAGGTGGAAGAGAATGTCGATGAGTACGAGGATGCTGAGCAAGATGATGACGTCCAGTCCGAACACGGCGAGGACGAGAATGAGGTGGAAGAGAATGTCGATGAATACGAGGATGCTGAGCAAGATGATGGCGCCGAGTCTGAACACGACGATGACTATAACGGCGGGCAGGATTGTGAAGAACAGGGCTATGACAATGAACATGAACATGGCTATGACAATGAACATGCGCAGGAGCAGTACGAGCAGGACGGCAACGTTGCTCAGACAACCCAGCATGACAACACAGCTGTCGAAGAATACCAAGGTGGAGGTCCCAATGTGGGAGAAGAGGATCAAGGCCCGTACAACAACATGTACGCGTAAATGTTCCTGTTGAATGCCAGACGTTTAGAGACTAATGAGCTTAGGGGATTGACTCCATACTACACACCCAACGGACGTTCTCCATTCCATGTACCCAATCAAGGGTCTCCCTATGCGCCCAATCAAGGGTCTCTTTATGCACCCAACCAAGGTTCTCCCTCACCGAATCAAGGGTCTGAGACTCCCGGTTATGGACCCAACGGCTATCAAACTCCAGATCATAGCAATGTTCGAGGATGGAGTCCAAGTCCTCGGTATCAAGGAGGGTCATATACTCCCAGCTTTGGACGTGGCTACGAAACTCCAGCACAGCAAAGCGGTTACGATTCGGATGAGAACAAGGATACCGACATCATCCGTCGACGTGAGACTGAAGGATACGGTGACGAGACGCCCACTCCTTACACTGATGATGATGGAGACTCCGTCATGAGTTGAATGCTACAAGAATGAGACAGATGGAAGTCAGGACATTGCTTCGATATTGGATGGAGAAAGAATCGACCATGATGAGGCGACGTGGTTGAAATCTTATCCGGGTTCTAGTGCATTTTTAGTGCGGCTTGGCATTCTTTTCTCGA
Organism: Alectoria sarmentosa; assembly: GCA_009733775.1. Lineage (NCBI taxonomy): Eukaryota > Fungi > Ascomycota > Lecanoromycetes > Lecanorales > Parmeliaceae > Alectoria > Alectoria sarmentosa. Next base: position 47,680 of record WOGZ01000229.1, read on the forward strand.
TCGCAGGCCTGCCCAGCGTTCATCCTTTACAACCACTTTTTGTGACTCCTTCACACTGCCTTTGGGTCTGTACCCCGAGACTTGGACAAGATGTTTACGCAGCTAGAATAGACTGGTGCGATATTCAATGATCCTTGTCCTTTTCCATTTATGCTCGGACGGCCCACCCTAACCTTTCTTAACCCAAAAACGCAGCCCAAGCAACCCCTAATGCACCCTCACAGATCCAAGCCCGCCCCTTTAATATTTCAGCGTGGAATTCGTCGCGCCCCTATTATAGACAATGGGCGGTTAGCAAGAGCTTATGCTGGTATTCGGCGATGGAATTGATAGTGTTGACATGCAGGGAGAGCATTATTTCGTAGGCAGGCAAGGTCTTGGTCAAAGCAGTTCAATCATGTACAGTAGGTGGATATGAAAGAATGGATGCATAATGAAAGTAAAACAATCACACCGGTCTAAAATTCCACTACAGAAACAAACTCCCCATGTTCAACCACCATCACAATGCAACAACCAACACAATAATCAAAATGCAAATCATCCATCGCACTCCATGCACCAGCCCTGAACCACGCCCATGATCCCTAATTTCAAAGAATACCACTCACAAAGTCTTGGCCGCAAACCCCAACTGAGGTCCTCCAGACGCATCATCAAAGACGACAAACTGCGACTTGAGGAAGATGTCACCAAATATGGACTGCCCGATACCATCATTGCTCTGGAGACCACCGAAACAGCTTCCACTTTCCGAAGCCGGTGCGTAGTTCAAGTAACTTCCCGGCACAACCGCGGGGTAGCCTTCGATTTGGAGAGTGAGATCGGGAAGGGTGGCGGTGCAGTCAAAGATGTATCCACCGTCTGTCTGGCTATTGGAGGATCCAGAGACTTGACCGTAGTAGGCGGAGATGACGTCGTCGGGAAGGAGAAGGAGAGAAGTTCCGGTGTCGGCAATGGCGGGGATGCTCTCGGTGACAGCAGATCCAGAGCCGACGGTATACCCGCTGGATGTGAACCCCCAGAAACCTTGCGAGTTGTCGACGGCGGTGTAGGTAATGTCACCAGTGTACTCGCTCGAATCAATGTAGCCAAAGTTGTAACTACCCGGCTCGCCCTTCTTCAGGTTGGCGGTGAAGAGAGGAGAGTCGAGGCTGGACTCGGCGTTGGCGAAGAAAGTCTGTTGTTGGTTGGGGGTGACGGTGTTGATGGAACTAAAGGCCAAGCCCAAGAGGCCATCGCTCTGGTCTTGAGCGAATTCAGAGCTGATGGTTTCGGCCAATTCGACGGCTTGGCCGGTGACGGATGTACCGCCGACATTGACAACGTCCGTGTATACATTGCCACTAGCCGAGCTGCCATCTCCGTAGCTAATGTTCCAAGTCTCGCCAGTGTCAACTGCAGAGGTTGGGGAGTTGGCTGGGTTGTAGATGTTGTGACCGGTCTGCTCGTTTGCGGGCAGCTCAGACGAGAAAACCCATCTATCACCTATTAGTAAAGAAAGTAAAGAATCACCTATTAGTAAAGAAAGTAAAGACGGTAAACATACAGGTCAGAAGATCCAGTGTCAAAATCCAAGTTCAAAGTCTGACCACCAACGGTAACAGACTCGAGATATGCCTGATCATACTGCTCAGGGCTGGCAACAACGGTTCCATCATTGGTCCCCGCAGCCTTGGAAGCGGCCGCGTTGACTTTCGCTGGTGCATTCGCTCCAATCCTGGCGTATTTGCCGTAAACGCGCGCCAGGGCAATAGGACCGGCAATCTTCTTGCCTTGAAGTTTCGGTGGACCCTGAGGGACAGTGAATTTGGCGGCGCCTGTCACATTGCTGGATCGTTTGGAGATAATCGGATAAGGAGCTGCGGCGACAATCGATGCAAAGGCCGAAGCGGCGGCGACTTGTTGGAGAAGATGCATTGTGATGGATGAGGGATTGAAGATGCGGATCAAGACTTGGTGATGTTGCGATGGAAGAGGGCGAGTGAATGATACTGTTGCTATGATTTTTCAGAGGGATTGATGCTTCTTTATATGCGTTTGGGTCCATTTCTCTCGAGCAATCGATGCGCATTCCGTGGTGTCCACAACTGCCAATAGGCGGCATGTCCGAGTAGAACATATCGCCTGCTGAATGCTGAACATGGGGAATGAGCTCCGAGCAGGTTCGGCGAACGTGAATAATTCAACTCAGCCATAGGAAGGCAAGTTGGTTCGCCGTCGTCAAAGACAAACCGATTGATGTTGGAAACCAATAAAAAGAACCCATCCGTCGAAATGGAAGACATCCTGTCGATCCGCCGAAACCCCAAAGAATAGCAGATCCAGTAGGGGGCGAGGCTGAAGCTGGAAGGTGGCGGGAGGCGTTCAGTACCTGCATTGGCTGTTCATTGGCACAAGGTTTCAGTAGAACAAACGACCATCAGGGATCTGAGCAGATTCAAGCTTGTCATTGGATGCTATAAGGAAATTATTCAATGGGGAGGAAAAGGAAGGTCTTGAGATGAAAGGCGAGCTGTGTCGGTACGCTCCGCGCTCGCTCCGCGCTCGCTCCGCCAACACCTTGATTTTGTTATCACCTTCCCAATTAGGCAAGTGCCTCTTGATATGCGCAAGACACATCGGAACGATATCGGGCGAATTGGAACAGCAGCCGGGTCACAATGTGCCTCGGCATGATGCGCAAATAACATCGGGATAATCATATGCATAGCATACCTCACTTCGGGTACCTGCAGGAAGGGCAGGCCATTTTCGTCTCCATTGCGATGCTAGGATCATCTTGGCAGTCAGTATTCCGAGTGACGCAATCATTGATCTGCACTCCGGAGCGAATAAATATATCAACAGATGATTGAGTCGCAAATCGAGTTCAGCAGGGGAGAAAACGGAGGCGAAGCGAGAACGCCACCGTCGCAGAAATCCACATCCTGCATCCTGCATCCTCGCTGGTTGCCCGTCTTTATGTTCTTATTTTATATTGGATCCAATGCGATGATGCAGATACCTTTACCTGACCGTCGAAAATCAGCGAACCAACATTAGTGAAAAGGCTATTAGGTCGGGTGGATCAAACAGCGAGGAGCTGAAAAACATTCGAAATGTTTTGGACATTGGTCTGATGTAGATGATAAGTGGTCTGCACGTTGAAAAACACCAAGTTCACCCATTCCGCAGTGTATGCCTTGGCCTGTCATGGTCCATTCATCGTGACAATCCACCAAACGCCTGTGGAATGAGTCGTTGTTCTTGACCTGTCCCTAACAGCTCTACTTTTCCAATCATTTCAAACATGACCTGGGCATGACACCCTAGAATTTCAGAGGCTGGTTCAGATCAACGATTGTACCAACGGAGAGCTGGGGTATCTGTTTGTATCTCCCCAACAGCATTTGCCTCGTATTTTGCAAAACCTAGAAGCAGTCAGTATCACTCGGAGCTACCCAACATGCCGTACCTCAATATAACTCTGCCCCGGCTTCGAATACAGCGTCTCCAACAATGCCCAACTCATAGCTCCCACATGACTCCCCGCTATATTCGCATCCGCACTCGTTTGATCATCCCTACAACCACTGAACATGAAGACACTTTTCCCCTCATGAGCCCAATCTTCCTGGAAATGTTCCTCCCCCAATCCCTCCTCTTGATGTTCACCTCTATGTTTCAGCCCCGAGAAGAAAGACTGTGCACCTGCAAACAGAGCTTTGGCGTCGTTGATTTTGCTGGCTGAGAAGCCACCCTGCAGTAGACCTTGGGCGTGGGCCAGGAGACTGATGCCCTCCTTGACGCTGTCGACTAGGGTAACGTTGCCATCGGAGTCTGTGCGGTAGACAAAGGGAAGTTCGATAGCGGAGCCTGAATGACAGCAATCGAATACAACGAAAAGACTGCTGCTTGGATGAAGCTTGGAAACGAGATGACGGTGGAGGGTATCGCTATCCAATTGGCCTTTCGTCTGGTAATCAACAGGCACAATAGTATCATCATATCCGCTGTCTCTGTCACCATCTGGATCTTTGACTTGGCCACCGTGACCAGAGTAATGTAGAAAGCATTGTGTATTTGGTTCGCTGACAAGCCAGTCCATTGCGGCGAGGATATTATGGCCCGAGGCGTAGAAGGGGCCCTGGCGGTCGTCGGTGATAATCACCATACTGCGTTCATCGGTAGGGTAGCCGCGGGAGATGAGGAATTGTGACTATAACGTCAGCATGACTGGCAGAGAGGTGGTGGCTGTTCGAACCATGTTGCGGACATCTTGCCGGCAGCCTCGAAGAGCGCTTTGCTGGCCCTCGTAATTGATGCCGATGAGAAGAGATTTGCGGTGACTAGTACGAGGACCATAATTATTCTGAAATCCTTGGGTGTTGTAGGCTTGGGTGTTGTAATGTGACATGTTGCTCAATTCCACCCTGTGAGAGCAGCAAGCAGACATCAACCCTCGCAAACAGCTGCCTTTGGTGATGGACGCCAAGTCATAATCAGACTAGTCCGTATTTTATCCATGCACTAATAATTATCCACTCTTCATTAGGATCACAACTCGGGATTTGGATAAAGTTTACATGCGCCTCCTGTGATTCGGACCATGGCTTGATTAATACCCTCGCTGTAGGTAGTAAGCTACAATAGTCGCTCTTCTGCGCTCTGGTTGAATCCAAGCATTGTGATTTACAGACCCATGACGCGAGCAATCCATTCCGGTGCCCCGGGTGTTACAATGAACATGAGCAGTGTTTGAGACTATGCACGCCTGGCGAGGTTGCAATTGGACACCACTAATCAAGACCGCAAAGGCTGGAAGAGGCCGTGCTGATGGGCGAGAGACTTGATAGCTTGGTCGTGGTATTTGCGATTTGTTGAGATGCGCGAGGCGTACATGTCAGGCTTCTGTGATGAGGTTACTCGGGATGCGCGGTTGGTAAGAGGAAGAGATCTGTTCCTCCATTGCTTGCTATCTCATTACTCATTCTAAGTCTTGAAAGCCGGAGAAGCGCTAGATGTTGAGCATAAATTCACACTGCCTAAGGTGAAATACTTGCAGACATGTCTTTTCAGAATATTAATGTTCATTATTCCGTGCATCACCTCAAGCCGCGCTTAAGCTTGGACAATATTAACAAGCACCAACATCCCATTGTTTGAATCCACTTCCTCAATGGGACCTAAGCGATCGAGAGGATCCGGCACCTTTGAAATCCTTTCAACCACACGCATACACCTCCGACCATATCCACTAACCTAGACTTGTATATATGATTACGAATGCTAAGCATGCTTGATACTCGACGGTTAACTAATAGCACGTTATTGTCGCGAGCGTTGTTCAATTTTTATCACTATAATCTGCAGACAGACAGCCAGGCGGATAAATAACCCTCACTCATCCATCCCGTTCATCTAGCTACGTGAAGCCTGAATCCATACCCGACCTCGATCATCAACACACTCGTAAGCGCTCAAGCCTTGACAATATTGATTGGCACCAACGTCTCATTGTTTGAGATCTCTTCCTCAAGCGGACCTATTCGATCGGGAGGATCCGGAGGTAATTTCCACCCAATGACAGCGACCCTCCATCCAATCCCATGACCAATTGGCGCGAACCCGCCATGGCCGCCATGATCGAGACAAAGTTCCAATATTTCCGTCGCCAACGCCCTGGCCTGCTCAAACGAAAAATCATCAATGGTATAAGGACTCCCGGAAGCGATCTGCACGGCGCAGTTACTATGTACGTGATGGACAGCGTATGGAGGCTTGGACGGTAGCTTTGGATATCGGTCTTCCATAAAGTCTTGTATGAGGCGATAATTGGGAAAGGAGCGGATGTAGTTGAGTGTGGGACGGCAGCCATTGACGTCTGTGGGTTGGCGGCCGTGTTCGGATTGGAAGCATTCAATGGCCCCTATGGGTGATGGTGGTAGAGGGGGGGTACTCGTATTGTTGGAGGGTGATGTCTCCTGCGCAAGACTGGGTGATTTTCGTGGATAGATTCTCTGGGCCTCACCGAGATATTTTGTTCCGAGATATGTTGTTCCGAGATACTTTGTTCCGAGATACTTTGTTCCAGGGTAGGCGAGTGCTGTGAAGCTCCAATGCAGCAATAATAGAAGCAGGAAAAGGCGCTGAGCCATGATGTTTGACAGGCCGGAGACGGTTCATCTAAGCTTCAAAGATGAGAAAAGATGTACCAGGGTGAGAGGGAGGATGCTCATATTCGCGGCTATCTGGGCGCAGATGGACTCTTGCTCGCAAGTCGCATAGTGGTCGCATAAAGGGAGGCCATTCGTGTTGCCAATCTTGCGCTCCAGGCACTTTTGAACTGGTTAGAAGCCAATCAATAAGACGGAATGGCTGCTGTAAAAACAGGACTTTTACAATGTCGGGTCGCGTCTCAATACGGCCATCTCACATACCTGGTAATTATATCGACTTAATTCTTCATCCACTTAGTTGGGCAGCATCAAGATTATCCATCGCACAGACCTTTCGATGGGGCAATCGGTTCGGAATGATGTATTTGATGCATTGTCGTCAAGTTGGATCGGTCGCAAGCACAACCTGTCGCCGCTGTTCATAGGCCTGCACCACGGCTAATCTCATTTCCATCAGCACCATGACGATTCACCGCAGAGGCTCCCAGATGGGGGCAATCGACTCGGAATGATGTTTATGATTCATTACCGTCAAGTTGATCGATTGCAAGCACAACCTTTCGCCGCTGTTCATAGGCCTCCACCACGGCAAACCCCATTTCCAACAGCACCATGACCTTTCATCGCAGAGGCTCCCAGATGGGGGCAATCGACTCGGAATGATGTTTTTGATTCATTATCGTCAAGTTGGATCGGTCGCAAGCTCTGCCTGACGTCGTGGTTGAGAAGCCTCCATACGGCAAGCCCCATTTCCAGCAGCACCATGACGATTCACCGCAGAGGCTCCTAGATGGGGGCAATCGACTCAGCATGATCATTTTGATTCATTATCGTCAAGTTGGATCGGTCGCAAGCTCTGCCTGCCGCCGTGGTTGATAAGTCTTCATCACGGCAAACCCATCAGTACCAGCTTTACGACTATCCGTCCGAAAGACACCTAATGATGACAACCGACTCAGGATGCGATTCTTCAGATAATATAGCCATGGCCGACCGTAAGTATCCATCTCCCTTTACGTACAACTACATGGACGATGACAACCTGGTGGTTTTGAATTTGCCTCCCAGCTCAGTCGTCATCTCTACAGTATTACAACTCAATCGTCATCTCTACAGTACTACAATTCAATTAGAGTGTCTACACAATCCATTGTACTACAACTCAGCTCGAGTGCTGTTACGGTTGGGGTTGTGAGTTTAGAATAAGTGGAGACACAGGTACATTCCAAATCCATCTCCGTCATCCCGGGAAGGTAAACGGAAATAGGCGTTAGCTTGCCTTAGTTTCTCGACATAAATACTCCCAGGGGGGGTGCGAATTTTCCCCCTAGGTGGGTGGGAGGTGGGGCTGGAGGCTG
>WOGZ01000230.1:0-54813 GCA_009733775.1 Alectoria sarmentosa
TCTTCTTCTTCTTCTTCTTCTTCTTCTTCTTCTTCTTCTTCTTCTTCTTCTTCTTTTTCTTTTCATCTTCTTCTTCTTCTCTTCTCCTTTTCCCTCTTTTCTTTTGCTATTTTTTCTTTCCTTTCCTTTCCACGAAAGCATAAAAGCCACTTTCTTCACATCCACGCATTTCCATCAAGCCTAGCCCTAAGATAGGGCATCCCCTCTGCCTCTAACCCAAACAGGCAGCTGCACAAACAACCGATACCTGACCGGCTAACCGCGATAGCGAACCGCTACCAATGACGCAGGACGAAAAGCGCTGAAACTCGGGTCTCGATAAGCACGATTGCGGTACTACCTGATATAGGTCAAAGCTCACCTTGTCGCCATGAACCTTTCTTGTAAAAAAGGCTGCAAGTTGGCAGTGCAAAAATGGCGAGCAGAGTCCGCCGTTCGAGGTTTCAGATGCCCAATTTGCGCGTAGAGCAAGTGCCGTCGGCATTCTCTGGCGCGATAGGAGCGAGCAGGTGGAGTAATAAAGGTATCCCCTCCCCCCCCCCCCTTCAACCCTGCCATCTGCACGCCCCCTCCCAACCACCCACCGGCGCTTAACGTAGTCCAGATCTGGACCCCATTCGCCGCGCCGACAGAAAATGGTCCGTCTACGCCCTCATAGCCTACTGGTTCTCCGACGCCTTCAACGCCGCAACGTGGGAATTCTCGGCCTCCATCCTTGCTATCGGGCTTTCGTATAAGGATGCCCTCGGGATCGTGGCGACGGGTTTTATAATTGTCAGTGTGGTGATCAGTCTGAACGGAGCCACGGGTGTGCTATACCATGCGCCATTTCCGGTGCTGGCGAGGGCTGGCTGGGGATTTTGGGGAAGTTATGGTAAGTGTTCATCGTGGCTGGGAGAAATGGAAGGGGGGAAAGGGGTGCTGATTGGTGCGCTAGTGGCCATCATATCGAGAGTGATACTGGCAATGTTTTGGTTTGCGATTCAGACGGTCAACGGAGGTGATGTGGTACAAGTGATGATCACGGCAATCTGGCCAAGCTTTGGGAGGCTACCGAACCATATTTCTGCAGATCAGGGCATTACGACAGCGCAGATGGTCTCATTCTTCCTGTGTGAGTAGTGCTGGTAGATCTCCATGGTTGATGACAAGCTGATAGCGCGCCATTAGTCTGGCTCGCCCAAGTCCCCTTCCTCTACATGCACCCCAACAACCTTCGCTATCTCTTCATCACCAAGTCCATCCTCGTCCCTATCTGCTTCATCGCCATGCTCATCTGGGCATTCCGCTCTACAGGCGGTACAGGAGGCCCACTGCTATCTTCGTCCGCGAAGGCCACCGTAGGAGGGTCTGCGTACTCTTATGCCTGGCTTTCTTCCCTCACGTCGGTCATTGGCAATTACGCCACCCTCAGCGTAAACATGCCCGATTTCTCACGCTATAGCAAGGCGAGCGTCAAATGGCAGTGGCTATACGTTCCGATGCTGCCAATTGTATTCACGTTCATCGCATTCATCGGCATTGCATGTACATCTGCCGGGGAAGCACAATACGGGTCACTGGATTGGAATCCAGCTACCCTCATTGCCAATTGGCCGAATCGATCCTGTCAATTTTTCGCCGGCTTTGCTTTCTCCCTTGCTGCATTGGGCGTCAACATCTCCGCGAATAGTCTGTCGGCGGCTAACGACCTAGCTGCGCTGTTTCCTTCGTATATCAATATTCGGCGCGGCCAGCTGATTTGTGCCCTGGTCGCATGGATCATGGTACCCGTGAGTTACCTTTTCCAAGCCATTTTTTGCCTGATCCATCCAGTATTTTGAATTGCGAGACTTGTTGCAGGGCTTTAAGACTCCCGGAGCATGCTTCGTGACTCAAATCTAATCCCAAAAGAGACATTCTGACTCCGAAATCGTTTAGTGGAAGATCCTGGCAACCGCGAGCGGCTTCCTGAACTTCATGTCGGCTTATAGCGTCTTCTTGGGGCCGATTGCCTCGATCTTGGTATGGGATTTCTGGTGGGTTCACAAGATGAAGTACGATGTTGTGGCTTTGTATCATCCCGAAGGGTATGTCCAACACTCCCTTATACCTTCGTGGCGAAAGAAATGCTCACCGGTTGCGATAGCATCTACCGATACACCTACGGCATCAACTGGCGAGCCATCACCGCTTTCGTAGTGGGCGTAGCCCCCAATTTGCCAGGCTTCATCAACAGCATCAATTCCTCTGTCAATGTTGGGGTTGGGAAAAGACCGTGAGTTATCCTTTTCCGAGCCATATTTCCTGATTCGTACTGCATTTGAACTTGCAACAACTGTCTCAGGAATAAACGAACTCCCGAGCCCTGTTTCGCGACTCCAAGACGATCGCAAAAGAGATATTCTGACCCCGAAATCATTTAGATATACATTCGCATGGATCCTTGGTTTCGTCATCACCTCGCTGATATACGTGGTCCTCTCAACGGTCTTTCCGCCGACGGAGACGATGATCCCACGAGCGATCTTGCCGGATGAGGTGTATGAAGGTGAGGAAGGGACCACGGTGACGATTGAGGGTAAAGCAGTTGATGATGATGTCGAGCGAGAGGCTGCTGGTGAGAAAGAGTGGAAGAAGGAGGATGGCGAGCTGCGCGTCATGTAGACTAGGTGAAACTATGGCGTTGGGCCGAAAGATTGCCGACAAGCTGCTTATTGAACATGTCGAAATTCATGAGCTTCCACCCTGAATTCCCTGATGACTTTCCTACTTGCGCTTTCATTAAGAGAAAAAGACACTGTATGAATATGTTGAAACATCATTTGAACGGCAGTCATGCCATAAAGCATCAAGAACTAAGTTCCATTGGAGATGTATCATGGGCGACTCATGCCCATGAAAAGTAGGCCTAACCCCCTAAATCGCTGTCAAATTTCAATTCTCTCGAGCCTCAAAAGCTGTAAAAGGAAGGCTCAAACCCCAGCTTCATCGTTATCTGGATACCACCGAAGCAAGAGGAGGTCCTTGCACCTGAGAGCAGTCCCTCGATGAATGTCATTCCAGCAAATCTTTGAGCAAGGAATGTCAACTCTTTAGGTGTGTCACCCTTCTTGCGAACAATTTGACTTTCGCTTTCTTCGCTGACCTTGTATCCATCAAGGGTATTTTCATACATACTTGCGTTGCATGAATTGTGAAAAGCCATATTGGCGCTCTCGAATTCAGTGATGGACCTTTTATGGCCGTTGTTTGACCAATTGCAGCCCCATCGGTTCTTCAAATGCTGCCATGTCTGAAAACCGCTTTTCCCCCTCTTTTCCTGACTCAATCCCAAACAACATTTTCACCCTTGTCTTGGCTGAGCACTGATAGTCGGAACTCCTAGCAATGCCTACTTAGCCACAGAATTTTGGCCCGCTAATTCTTGTCGTCAACAACACCAGCGAGGGATGGTTTTCAGTCAAGCCTAGGCATGAGGAAAGAATGCACACTCTGTAGAGTTGAGCGCGAGGGATTGGCATCAGGCTTTGCTGTTGTGATAAAGGCGAGACGTCGGCGAACGAGAGCCTTGTCAATTGATGCACTGGATGCATGGCGGTTGAAACCATCTATTGCGGAAAGGTCAGCTAATAGGCGTGGGAGAGCAATAGAGGCTATGCACCCAAGACGTGGAGAGGAGAGGGTTGGCGCAACCGACAGTCATCATCAAAGAATAGGCAGAGCATAGCAAGCGCAGTGCCAATTGACAGATCCTTTCCCGTGGGACACAGAAACAGAATCTTTGGTGGTGAGCCATAGTCCGCAAGGCTGGCAATGAACGGAGGGACGCGGGGTAATTGAGAGCGAAGAGCTCGACTGCCTAGCTTCCCATCACTGCATAGTAGATTCAGGATCCTCGTTCGTTTGTCATCCTTGGTCTTGTGATCTGTCTTGGAGGGCGCAGTACCACCGCAGATGACGATACCATCATATGATAGCTCGGCTTGCTTAGCGCTTGATAGAGAGCCAATGGAAAGGCTGGTAGGAGCCAACGTCACAGCGTCACTTCGGGCAACGCCGTGATCCGGATCCGTAGTTATCAATTCCAGGACGATATTCGGCATATCTTCCTCGACTGCAGTGAACAACTGATCCCGATGTCTCCAGAACAGGGTCGGCGTCAAACCGTGCGACCAGCCTTCGCTGTCATCTCCAGCTCCTTGAATGTATCCATCTTCCGTCATTTCAGCGCCGAATACGCGTCTGGAGGCCGTACAGCAAATTATGGTGTGATACTCCGCAGAAGGAACGGACACGTCTGTAGACACAAAATCGGGGGTGACCCAAGATGGTCTGATTGGCTTCTTCAAGACTGAGCGTAGGGAGCATAGGTCAAGGCCGAGATCCTATTTTGTCAGCTTCGGAATCCATAGCCCGAGGCATTGAGCCGTGTGTACCTTCACATTATTAACAAACCCATCAAGAAGCGCTTTAATTTGGGAATTCTCCGATGCACCTACGACCTCTTTCGGCGTCGACAGCTTGTAGTCGTCGGGCACCTCCCCGAATAGCAATCGATTGATCACAACGCACCAGATGGGTATAGTCTTGCTCAAAGCATCAGGCATGCTTTTACCCCTTCGTGTAGAGTCAACGATGATGCATCTGTCATCGCAGACGCGCCATTATATTAGCTCCTGCTCTTGTAGCCCGCATGTCGAGGCACTGAGAGCCCATAACCTTACCCACCCACCAGATCTTCCTATTATATCCAGTACCTGTAAATTCAATCGCCTTGTACTGAAGCTCCATTGTCCCCAATGTCCATCCGTGCTCTTGAAGTACGCACTAGCGACCTTCTGCCCTGGAGGAATGTACCAACTCCCGCAACGCTCATTGGCAACGAGAGGCAGGTTAAATTCGGAGGCCACATTTTGGACGAAAAGCGAGTCGTGATAGATCGAGTGTAGGCGATTGGTGGTAGACAGCGTGGAATGTCTCAACGAAGAGAGGGTACTGGAGAAGCTTTGGGAGGCGGAGGGAAGGAGCAGGGAGGATAAAGATGTAGGGAACGAGGATCCGGCAGCCATGGTATTATGGGGTCGAGACATTATCCTTCATATACGCTGTTTCCCAATATCGAAATCAAAATCAAGCATCAATCATGCTTGAAACCATGAATACGTGTGGTCACCACAAGCACCAAAAGTCCTGCGTCGCGCTAGTACCAGCCCTAACCCTGACTACAGAAATAGCCTGGTAGGTGATACCCTATGACTATCTCCTGGGGGCGCAGGGATCAGAACTCTAGGGACCATTTTAGGCGCGATAGGGGCATGGTCCCTGAACCGAGCCGGGCCTAGGTGCAATTCCCAAACACTTCTAAGCGCATTGCATAGACACTTTCCGCTATCTTGACGCAGCAGTCTAGGCATGTGCAGGACCGAGACAAAATTTTCATTGTTCTCCAATCTTCATCATCATGAACATTGGCATAATGCTAAAGACGAACTCCTTCTTCCAATATCTGAAAGACTTCTATGATCTAAGTGTATGGCCAAATTCTATTGCCACGGTATCTCCAAGTCAGCTCTTGTCGTTGCCAAATGACAACCCTGTCTGAGAGTCATTTATTACAATCCCAATATTCCTTCTCTAATCACGCTGGGCTCTGAGAACGTCCGAACTATACCACCAGGGGTATAAGAAGAGGACCAAGGTCTCTTCTGATATTGCTGAGGTTCTGGTCGGATTAATGGCAAGACATTGACGGCGGAAAATCTTCAACGGTCGAAATAGGAGAGCATAGAATGAAACCGTTAGGCGTGTGGGTCCAACGTATAGCCCTAGGGAACTTGGCAGGAGGCGATGGGCGACGGACGCGTGATACAGTTCCGGAGACACCACCTTTTTACCAATGAGTGCCGAGATCAGAACCAGCCCTCGATGCATATCATCATCGCTAGCAACGAAAGCTCGTCTCGATTTCCAATTCTCTTTGGCGACTTGGGTCGTTGTATACCTCCTTGAAAGTGTGTAAAGGATCAAAGAGCCAGACATCTTTGCCTCGGATTGCATGGTAGTGTGCTGCTGCCTCCCGAGACGTTGCTTCACCACCAATGATATAATACTGGGCTTTCTCCTCCAGAGAAATTTCCATTCCATCAGCAGCGCCCCAAAATTCCATCGATCTCTTGTTGCCCTTCTTAGCTTCCTCAAGAGTGATAGTTGGTCTGTCGACTGGCGGCCCGTATTTGGTTCTGTCAATGGCTCCGGGACCGAGTGGCGGTCTCCTCACAGCGGAAGCTTGCTCACAGCACACCTCGAAGCTCCTCGGAGCTGTCCAAGCGCACCAATCTTCCCAAGGAAGAGCGTAGGGGTTATGATCGTTCGTCGTGAAGTAGAAATATCCCATGGTCGACAGCCACGCCAAGTATCGTTCCGGATCTCGTGCGACAATATTATCAAGAATCGCCATCATGTTTCCGAGGGGATGTTGCTGCCCTATTCCCTCTACTGGTTCTGCTCCCAAGCTCCCTTCTCTGGCTTCCGCTGCCAAAAGCATACTCTGCACTTCGTTGTGCGTGTGCTCCACGAACCTCTCTTGATGCCAGCTAGGCGACCCAATGCGATGCCTGTATCCGCGCAATTTTTCATGCATGAACTCTTCGGTCATCTCTTCCGTGATAGAGAATCTTGCTTTACGGACCATCAGGATCCCGCCTCTCCACGCAGCAAGTCTAGCAAGACTGGGAGGAGCTCCAGGGCGTCGATCCGCTCTCCAAAATCGATCCGATTCGCGCTGAAGTATGTCAAGCTGTGCCGCGTAGGATAGCCATGGAGACCCGAGGATGAGTGGAGGTGTTCTTGAAGTTACGCGCGTGAAGCTTCGGATGGATGGCTTCAACGCCTCCTGAAGCATGTTGACCTCGTCCCAGGTGCTAGGCTTTTGCTGGCGTGAGTCTAGTGCGTGCATAGCGTTGACCCATGGGATGCTACCAGGCTGGCCCATCTGCAAAGGTGCAGATGGAGCTGGTGTAGGGAATGAGGCGCCTGGTAGTTGGAATGGTGTGGTCGCTTGAGAGGGGTGTTGTTGGATCCCGCCTTGAGCATCCATCTTACAGAATCTTGGCTATTGTTGAAGCCTTGCTGAACGTAGCTTGGGGCGATAACCATAGAGGTGGTCACGAAGCTATGACTGACAAAAACCGAAGACAAGATGCTGAGTGGTGTGACTGGGTTGAGGGTTTGAAATCAACTCAAAATTTCGATTTTCTGGGACCAAGCCTACATCAAATGTGTTTACAACTCGAAATAGACACGCGTAGATCACATCAATTTACCGCTTTGAACAATTTTACCTCGGGGTTCCTCAGTCGATGCCAGATGGTACAACTTTGCATGGTGGCTCTCGTCTTGATTCCTCACTCCGCGAGTGAGAAACATCTCCCCTTCACCCGAGCTACGTTCAGTCACGACCATCGTTGTAAGAAGCTGAATACGTTAGCTTTTGATGGTTTTTTCTCATGGGGGGATCCACTCTAAAGATTACTACAACGAACCTCAAGATGATAAGAGTAATACTTTCACAAAGGGATACAATAGTTCAGTCTACTCCATATTTTAATCCTTGAAGCGAAGCCAGAAATGACCAAGAATTCCTGCTCAGTCCATGACGGCTGCCACGAACCTTTGCCACGGACCTTTGGAAATCCTGCAGTTTCCCATACTTTGAACTATGTCCGGACCTTTCTCGACCTCGGCTAGCCAACGTTTTCAAATTTCATTCTGTACTCATCCTCGAGCCGTGATCCTGGTATACCTAACAGATTGATGATGTTTCCATTCTCTCCACGTGGTGCTCGACGGCTTTTTCTGAAGGTCTCGTAACAGATCGAGTCCTTGCTGGGCGCTTCCCACTCACGCACCGATTTTCCGAAATGCATGACCTCGGCCGAGATTGGTAGGGGTTCATCTGGACGAACCTATCTCCACCAATATCGGAATGCGCCAAATATCGTGTCAAGTTGTGCGCGGTATTAGGGGTATGATTCGGTGATTTGCCCAATGTCAAAGCTATTCGCCTTAAGAAACACGGACTACAGAATTTAGAGAAAAGCAAAAGCAGTGAAAGTCAAGAAAATGTCTAAGAAAATGGATACAAAACTAAGCGATCTCCGTAGTAAGCTTTCTAATATATCACAACAGTAAGAGGTATCTTCTACAAAAGCTTGGCGTTCATCTGTGGCTTTGGGATTACCAATCGTCATTCTGAATGGAGAAGCGTGCTTGGAGCAATAAGTGACGAGGATGGAAGTCAAGCTCATTTTTCAATATCTCAGTATGAAAAACTATCCGCCCCCTGCACTAGCACGCAGCGAAGATGCACTTCTCAAGACCCACAAGGACTCAATGCCCGCCCTATTGGGCCAGTTCAAGCCTTTGACGCCTTCCCTACAAGTTTCTGAAGTCACCCTCGTATGAGGCCTGTCGCCAAAGAACTATCACGCTAGTACACAGCGGGAGCATTGTTTGTGGCCGCAAAGACACCTATCTCTGGTTTCGCTAGTGCGGCGGTCGCATCTGTGACATTGCCAGCTGAGAAAGTCTTGAATCCATCGGCAGTGGGAACATTTTCTGTGGCGGCAATGACGATTGCGGCATCTGCCACTGTCGTCGCGATTCGCATCGCCGCATTCGTGACAGCGCCACCAATAATAGACGCGCTGCATAGTGTTGGAGGAGACCGGTGGCGAGGGTAATTGACGTTCTTGTACCTGGAACAGGGAGATTGTCAGCAACCACCAGCTTGTTTGAGACGAAGTAATCCATACTTTTCCCAATTCGTGGAAGGCTTCTTCACAGGTTGGTAAAGTTTTTGAGATGTAGGTCTTTCATTAACGGTGTGGTAGGTGTTACCGGTAGTTTGTGTATTTGTGCTTGAGGGTTCGAGAGGAATACTGCCTCTTTCTATGTACTAAGAGGTAAGAGTAAAAGAGAGAAAGGAAGAGGTATAAATAAGATCTATCCCAAATGTTAACGAATTATGACTTCATACGCTGACACTCCCCCTCCTGGTACAATGAAGAGGTGTTGTATCTTCGATTGGACCTGCTTTCTTGGGTGTCAACTCATTGTGTGATAACATATATCCGGTATTGGAAATTTTATTGGTGATCTTGTCGGAAAGTGTTGATATCAAATGGAACTCCGCCATTCCGCACATCGTCTCTCACAATGTAACGAGTAAGCAATCAGCTGGAGCTTCCCACGCTCGCTCAAAATGGGCGAGCTCTCCAAACCCTATCAATCGCTCCGTGTACCGCGGGCACGTTTTGAAACATTGAAAAACACAGAATAAATCAAGCGGACGGGTCGAGGGGCGGTTCCGCGTTTCAAGAACCAGTGTCGAGTCGGCTTACACGTTCACCAAATGGTTCCCATTGGTTGTTGCATTGTGCATCCAAACAGTGCCGCAATGAAGAATTCCGATTGGCGGCGACCCGGCAGCGGTTGGACTCTCGAATTGGTACTAGTACTTCAGCAGACTGCAAGAACCGAGAAGGGGCTACTACCCCACGGCACACCTGAGGTGGCGGGCATGATTGCTTCCTGAAAGGTGTTCTCGAATCCGTTGGACTACAAACATTGTAGGAGACGATGATCATTTGTTGCCATGTTGCTAGCTGGTCATCGAATGAAGGGGCAGTTGGCAAAGAGAGCTCGTAGAAAGCTCTAAAACCCTATAGCAAACATCAGCAAACACCGTACCACCGCGATTCAACTCCCTGCTCGACCTCGAAAAGAAACATGGTTGCACTCAACAAGGTTCGTGGACTCAATACGTCCAATATTGGCTATATCACATCTCCAACCCTAATCACCTAACCCAAAGCCCACCCAACTCTGGCCCAACCTTCTCTTCTTCCGCGGAGGGCTAATGGCACTTCTAGTGGAGAGTCTACCCTTAATACAACTCAGGTGCAACGACTGCATAAGGTAGCCAGCGCTACGATCCAAACACAAAGTGCAAAAATACTACATGGAAAATTTAATGGTGCTGCTAGCCAGGCAGAGTCTTTATCAGTGAACTAGTTCACTCATGCACAATCATCAATAAATCAAAGGGTCATATTATTGGTCAATGAACAAGATCTGCAAGCGGGTCAGAGCAGTGGTCACAAAGCGCGGGAACCATTTTCATCCCCCCTATGTCTAGATTCAAAGACTGGGAAACACGAAAAGATAAAACCCCAAAGTACGAAATACTCTGAAGCGAAAACCGAAATCCTCATAACATTCCTGCTCGGAGCCTCACGATTCTTCAATCATTGCGCTGAAGCCTTGAGCCTGTGTCATTCGATGCTCATCGTGGAGACATGCCGCCTTTCATGTCCTTCCTTCTTCAAGGCATCCACTTCAACCGGCCTGTGCCTTCATATCCCATAAAGGCCACATTCTGTGCCGCAGTCCTGGCATACCGAACCTCCATCCGTTATCGCAACATCGGGTACCATTCCCGTTCTCGCGAGGTGTATAGTACAGCGTGTCTTTTTGCAAATAATGCCGGTCAAAGATCGAACCTCCGAAACCCACCCCCCATCAAACCCAGCTAGAGCTCATCAGAATGATCGTCCCCCCAGTTATCAAACGTTGCTAAGGTCTCCTAGAACCAAGACCCATAGCTCTCATTCATATAAGTCCATAAGACCACCTCCCCAATCCAAGCAAAGAATTCCTGCGTCGACGACACTGCGTCCTGAAGACCTTCATTCTCCACTAGATCGTGCTTGCATCGTTAAATTGGGTAATATTCGTCCGTGGCGTTGGATGAAAAGGGGAAGAGAACGGAGCATCCCACTGCCGATACGATCCGGGCAGGAAATAGAAATCGTCCACCTCCCCCAGAAACTCCCTCGTCACCCTCCGATGCCGCTCCAAGTCCGTCTCTTGGCGCACTTGGGGCGTGAAATGCTCTACCTCAATCTCGTTGGCATCATCCTCCGCTTGGGCTTCAGCGCATGCGGCACCTTCCCCTCTGCTCAGGTTATCGGCCGAATCGTCGACATCGGTCATTTCTTCGTCTGTATCCTCATACGGTGCATTTCCTGGGGATCCAAGGTCTCCACGAGGGCTGAAATATTGCTCTCGTGTCTGGGCAGGATCGAAAAGATGGACTTTTTTGGCTCCTCCGCGAGCATGCCGAGTTGGCAGGGGGTGGATTGGATGGCGACTTGTCCTCATCTCGAACTCTCCGTCGTCTTGGTCTTGGTCTTCCGATAGATGATTATTGCCATCTTCATCGTAGAAACCATCGGAAAGATAGTGTGATGCATATGGGGTCAAACTCGATCCAACTTCGATTCTTCCTGGCGCTCTGTCCATTACCGATGGATCCTGGTCGTTGATGAGACTCATCGTTGGCTTGGATACTCCCCCTGTAGCATTACGGCGTCGCTTGCGATACGAAGCTGCCGTGGCTTGACCAAAGTTCTGATCGTCAGCGGAGTCGAGATCGTCGTCGTCGTCTTCACGGGGACGCTTTTGTCGGGGAGCTTTTTGCACCATCGCATTGCTCTGTTTCTTCACAGTCTTAGTTGCAACCCTGCTCGTTCTTTTTTTGGTCGATGCTCGAGCTGAGGGTCCACCGGCTGTGCTAGACTCTGGGAATTGTGCGTCCTTTCCTTTCCTGATCTCGTTCTGCTCCCGAGGCGTGAGATCCCGTCCGAAAGACCGCATCGAGTTATCGACCAATTTATCCCCGAAGAGCTTCTCCAAGCCTTCCCCGATAACCTTGGTCTTCCCTTTCTCCGTCCAGCTGAGGAGCCCCTTTTCTTTTCGGAAGCGGAACATGCGCATGTTGCACACCACGTTCGGATCCGGCGCTTCGATTATCACCTCGATGTCCCCAGTGTCTTTATCTTTCTTGGTCTTCTCGATCACGCTCGGCATGCGAGCGATGACTGTCCATCGTCAGTATATCAGTGTCACGCAAAGCAGAAGCGCACTCACAGTCTTTATACTCGAGATGTGGATTCTGCCGGGACATGATCTCGAGTTTGTATCCTTGCGTCTTCGAGGAGAGCGTTGCGGGGAGCTGGGACCAATCCTTGACGGGGTCGTCGTTCGGATCGAGAACGATCATGCCTTTGAACCGCATGAACCCCGGGTCATCTCTTGGCCGGGGATTATTCTTCTCGTCTTCGTTGTAGCGCCAGCAGATCTCTGGGAGATGCGCGCGATCGGAATCCCAGTCTGCATGCTCGATCTTGAAAGCCGTCTCATCATTCAATCCCGTGCCTACCGGATCTGGGTCACCTAATGGCTATCAGTAATCACATCACGGAGTGGAGTCGTGCGGTAACTTACGATAGCTCATTCTTAGTTGGGTCGCTAGACGATTTTGCTGATCGATTAGCTCACGTCTGCAATCATCCATCCGGACAGCGGGCTCTATTCCTCGTTAGACCGGCATACATCATGGAAGGATGACTTACCCCACTGCTGAACCACTTCATCAGAGTCAGGAAGACATTCGAGTTGGCCATTTCTGAACCGTGTCTGGCCTTTCGCCTTGGACTTGGCTGGCTTCTTTTCCTCGTTGGGCCCTCTAGCCTTGGTAGCCCTCTTCTTCTTTTTGGCTTTCTCTGCTTCTTTATCGAAGGAAATAAAA
The DNA here is from genome assembly GCA_009733775.1 of Alectoria sarmentosa. Classification (NCBI taxonomy): domain Eukaryota; kingdom Fungi; phylum Ascomycota; class Lecanoromycetes; order Lecanorales; family Parmeliaceae; genus Alectoria; species Alectoria sarmentosa. The sequence continues at coordinate 12,635 of WOGZ01000230.1, forward strand.
TGGGAACGTGGCTCTAGATCGATAGGACCAATCTCAGGACGGCTTCCGTGCTCGCTTTCAGCGAAACTCGTCGTAGGGCGAGAGGCAGCATATGCGTTTGAAGAAGCAGCCAAGTATGGCGATGGGCCATGCATAGTTGCGGCCTTTTGCACATAGGCCGCATACTGACGATCTTGACTCGACTCGAAAGCGCCATGCTGTTGGCCTTGGGACGAGAATTGATCCTCTAGCATGGACGAATGGGGAAAGTCGGGATAGATCTGTGGTGGAGGAAAAGTCTCGTTCCCAAACTTGCCTTGCGATGGCCCATGTCTTGAGAAGTCCGACTTGCGTGCGTCATATGAAGGTAAATAGGACTTTGCGTATCCTTCATAGTCATTGGAGACATGTTGCTGGGCCGATGGCTGTTGCTGATTGAAACCCAGCTGGCTATGTCTCGAGCCTTGACTGTAGGGACCATTACCGCCGTGTCTAATTGGTCCCGCTTGCCTCATGCCCTGGTTCCCATAGGCTGGCTTTTGGTAATGACTCCCTGGTGAAGGCACGCTTGGTCTGGCATAGGGGTGTTGACGGCCGGCCGGCTTCTGATAGCTGAGCTGTTTCACAGGCCGAAATCCGCTAGTATGCTGTTGTTGACGGCTGGCAGGCATTTGATAACTTGACTCTCGTACAGGTGGTTTCTGGCTGGCGTATTGGTGCTGATGGCTGGGAAATCCTCTTCTATGCGAATGCTGGAGCTGCTGAGGTCCCGCATTGCATTCCTCCTCTATGCCGTGTTAGTCGATGATTTAGACAGTTTAGGGTTTGCATTACTTACCGGCGAGCTCGTTCATCATCTGCAGGTAGGTTTCCTCGTCTTCCTCGTCTTCCTCGGCCGGGTATGTGCCAGGCATCTGGTCGTACCAGGACTGCTGTCTTGACGCCATAACGGCCTCTTGTTCGAGCAATAGAAGATACTGATAGCACAAGATGTCAGTGCTATGTGGCTCTGGTGAGAGATTGCAGGAATTGCTTTGCGTCGTGAGAGAATTTGTCTTGGAGGTAGGGGAGTGCAAGCGTCCGAACCAACAATTTGAAAACTTTTGTATCTTTCGCGAGATCGAGGACGAATACTCGAGTCTTCTTGAAGTCAACCAAGCGTTGTTGTTTGTGGAGAATAGGGGTGGAGACGTTGTCTGTGGAGGAAGTGAAAGCTGCGGGAGGAAAGACAGTGAAGCATACCACCAAGCAGCTTAAGGCTGAAGACCGGCGGGGCTAAGAGAAATGGGTGTTTGAAGGTCAGAAGTGTTGTTGGTAGTGATGTGTTGGGGAATTTGTGAAAGTGCTTTGTTGATTACGCTCTTTCGAAGAGAGAGAAAGCGGTCCAAGTCGTTCAATGCTTACCTGGAACAGGGCAAAATTCGACGATCCAAAGGAGACCACTCATCCAACTGAGAGACGCTCTATAGCAGTCAGTCAGAGGTGCTCCAGCGTTGCAGAGGACTTTGATACTCTTACCCGACCTCGACCCCCTTTCCTAACGCTTGGCGGCGCTAACCTCGCTTAAGCACGCCAAGCCTTCGCGTATATTTACAAAGTCATGGTTGTGCTGACGGAATCTCAAGGCTCTTGTATTGAGCCATAAGTCACCTAGGCTGGGCGTCAGTTCAGGAACATCATTGGGGTTTACGCGCGACAGTTGGAAGGCCGCACAGACAAGCTTCGGGTTTTCCATACTCACTCAGTAGGAGCAAGGAATCCAACATGGCCGCGCAAATCGCATTATCCGATCACGAAATCAAAGCACACGAATCCCCATCTCCGTATGGTCAGGTGCTGATGTACCTCAGCGATAGAGGAAGCATGATATGCGAAAACTTTCAGGGCCATTCTAAGAGGGTAAACAGGGTCGCGATTGCCCAATCCTGGCTCCTCGTCGATGGCCGTTTGCTATCTTGTGAGTAGCCCGGGTCCATATATCCCCTAGACCGACCTAGAGTCTCCTGTGGTCGAAGGAAAAGTTGCAGTGACCATCTAAGTCGGAATGGCTTGTGAAGAAGAATCCTTTTGGTTCGACAAAGTTAATCAGGAAATCCTCAGATGCCGAGACGTCAATCTTTACCGAATCCCTTGCTTCCGTTCCTGTCCTTTCCTTCCCCTTCAGCATCGCGTCTTCCACCCTCCCCCCCATACCATAACGACCTCCCATCCCCTCACCCCCCATACTCTGCCATTTTCTCACACCGCGCAAGAGCAGGGCTTCCGAATTACCCCTCAAGAGCCGTAAACTACTCCAAAAGCCAATGAAGCTTTGGGGCAGTGCTGTATAGATTTTTTGCAGCCACAGTTTCTCAATCCCTAGTGCTCAACCCTTGGGCTGGGAACCAAATGAGGCCATATGTCGCCAATTGCGATAGTTGGGATGGATAGCGAGTGCGAGTGCGAGTGTCTTTGAATCATACCAACAAGGCTGGTCTTGCTATCTATCTTTCTATCTATATGTATATGTATGTGTAGAGAAAAAAGTAATCAGAAGGGAGGTGTCAGCCGAGAGAGAAGAGAAGAGAAGTCGCACCACGATCGCATGATGAGGCTACCATGGCATGCTGGATTTGCTCAATGCTTGCACACAGAACATAAGTAAATAAATAAATAAATTCTGATATGAATCGTTCCATCGATCTACTCAATCGCATTAAAAATTTGTCAAAAGTCTTGCGCAGGTATTGTATCGTAGCATCTATATAAATAGAGCGAGTGAATGAGTGAGTAAGTGAGTGAGTAAGTGAGTGAGTGAATAAGTAAATAAGTGAATGAGCGAGTGAATGAGTGAGCGAGTAAGTAAGTAAGCGAGTGAATAAGTAAGTAAGTAAATAAGTCCACGCTGTATAAATCAATCAATCAATCAATCAATCAATCACTATTGGTATTAGAAAAAAACAGTATCTAATACTACCTTATATATGACAGGATGCGCCTACACTACACTACCTTACTTACCACACTACCCTACACTACACTACACTACACCACCAATACTGCGCCCAACTGTGAAATGTGAATTAGCGCAATTAATCGAAAAAAAACTTCAATTCAATTCAATTCAATTTATTCTCCGCGAGCGTTGTTTCAATAGCGTCCGTGTCCGTGTTCTCGGAACTTGCAAAGGGTAGGGTAGGGTCAGGTAGGGTAGGGTAGAGTAACACGGAAATTGGAGTGCGATTGCTGGCCGCGGAAGAAAGGGGTTGTATACTTATCCAATCGGAGGGGAGGGGGGGGGATTCTTGCGAGATGGACTTGGACGGAGATTGATTTTTTTGATTTTTTTGATTTTTTTTTTGTGGAAGGGTGGGGCGGGGGGGGGCGAGATTTGGTTTTGAGAGTACAATATAATGACGAATGAATGAATGAATTATAAAGGACTTTAGAGTGAGTGGGTCTGAGCTCGTGAGAGGAGATTATTTGGGGTGTTGGTTGGTTCGGCCGCATGCATGCTGCGCTTATTCACTGCTAGGCTATCTATCATTCACTTCTTCACCGTGCCTTCATCATTGCCTCCGATTCTCGTGACTTCACGGCATTGCAAGAGATTTATGTCATTAAATCACGTTCTTATTCACTCCGTATTCTCCCAGTATCGTGTTATAATGTCATTATTCATTCCATACCTTCGCATCATATCACCACCGACCTCCGCACTTTTCCAAAAAAAAAACCCCATTCAAAAACCCCTCTCCCCCCCCCCGTCGCGACCGTCCGATCCCCAAAGCCATCCCATCACGGCTCTCTTGACATCACCAGATGCGGCAATGGCTCGATCGAGTCCACCGGGTACATCCAATGCGATGCAAAGGCGTCCAGGAGCTCCAGCACTTGGTGGAAGTAGCATTGATGGCGCGCCGTTGGGGGGCATTCGCTACCGGTGCGGAGGAGATAGTCGACCCTGGTTATTGCGAGCGCGCGGTGTATGTGCTGCGCGTCTTGTTCGTTTTGTGGGGGAATGGTTCGGTAGTCGATTTGAGCCGCTGGGATGGTGTCTTGGTAATGGAAGGCGCTGGGAGGGGACTCGCGGAGTTTTTGGCGCTTTGTTGTAGGGGTTTGTCTGCCGTGTTCCGAAGCAGCAGATCGATGCTGATGCCCTTTATCCTCATTTTATTCGAGATTGACATCCGGCCGTGATCTCTTGTTCTTACTGGGTCTCAACGAGGCCGGCTTGGTCGCACCTTCCGCTCGAATGTATGCTGGTGCCCGGAATCCTTCCTCTGAATCGGTCCTGCCCTTTTTGGTACGCGCCCATCCTCCCGCGTTTGCGTCGTGCTTTCCGGCATTGTCTTTCCGCGCTTCTTTGTGCACTTCCTTTGAAAGTTTGCTCAATCCTCGCGTCGAGTTTGCGTTTTGCGCGGCCGTGGCCATGCGGTTCCACACGTACCACCTCAATGCATTCGTGCCCTTGCGCTCTGTCCAGGCAGGGCAAGAGTTCTCCCATCGAAGGCGACACATACGGTTATTCAACGTGGATGGTCCGTAAACAGTGCCACGCCAGCATTCTTTGGGTCTATACTTGGTCAGTCTTGGCTCTTCAGTTTACTTGAGATCCGTGTCGGGTGTACTGACAGCCTTGCCCAGAAATCGATTACGGTGATCCTGGGAACAAGCTGACGGGTTGCTTCCATCAATGCACCTTCTATGTTGGACGAAAGTGTCCACGGAATGTCCCTATATTCATTGATGGGCTGGTTGTCTAGATCAAGGACAACGCGTCCGTCGCCATACACCCATGAAACTTCATACGTAGGAGTCTCATGGTCGAGCTTGGCAAACATGTAAAGCACGTCGATGCCGTTCCAGCCGTGGTCGCGCTCAATATCCCAGTCTTTTTGCGTTTCTAGAAAGGCCGTGACATCGTGTTCGTGCTCTCCACGAGCGCGGGGGCGGCCTTAACCCTTTAGCAAATCATCAATCAATTCTGGCACGAGTATTCACGGTAGACATCGGCATGGCAGGTCTTGGCCTTGCTGATCAGCTTGTCTTTGATCATGTAATGATATACCGCGGGTACTGTGAAAGTAGGTAAGTCTTGCTCTCCATCATACATTACCAGAGCTCTGCTGACGACTTAGTCCATGCTTCTTCGCCTTCTGTCCAGTACTCAAGGACGCCGTATTCATTTTTGCGTACTTGACCTCGGGGTCCCTGGTTTGAATTAGCTCCACCAGCCACGCCAGCCTTCCTCTTTGCCAGCTTCGATGGAAACTTTGGCGCTTGGTTGTATTAGCGAGGTTGCACAGGCTGGAAAACGTGTTACTTACGTTCTTGTCGCTTTCTCTTCTGCCTCTTGGCTTCTTCCCAAGCTATGAATATAAGCTACCGGCATGCAGGGTTCCTCAGGAGGCTGACTCACCGAAATTCCTACCACATATTTCATCCTCCGAGTCCTCTGGAGAGTACTGGCTCCAATCTTCCAGGTCTGGCTGATCTTCATATCCGATTGCCAGTGGCAGGCGGCAGTATTGACTGTCCCTGAGGCGATCTTGACTAGGTCTAGAGCAAATTTCGTCGTAGATGCTGTCCACATCCTCAAGAAGCGTCTCAGGATTATGGGCGTCGGTTGGTAAGAGGGACTCGAGTTGCAGGGCGTCGCACATATGAGACACAACGTTTCCTGTGCCGGTCAATATCAATCTTCCAATCTCGATGCAGCTAGTTCACCTGCAGATCGCAACCTACCAGCGGTTGGAACTCCAGGTTGATTTCCTGCAGCGTCGGGAAACCCTTTCTCTAGATAAACATTACATCTCTTGGTGTTTAAGCGGAGATAAGCATACTATTTGACCCAGGGTGTTGTCCGTGATTCCCACCGACAGACGTGTGCTGATTTGGGATGATAGGGGGACCTTGTCGATGTGGCATGTTGAAGAAACTTTCCGAGTACTAGTGGTTTGATGACTTGGTGAAGATCTGGCATGCAAAGACCGGGCGCACGTGGAATATTAGACCTTCGGTGAGATCAAGAGTTTTCCACGCTCGAGAGTGTCAGAGCTGTGTTTCGATGTTGGTTGTACAAGGTTTGAAGGTAGCAGCTACTGATGGTGGATTTGAATGACGAAACCACACTGAATGGCTGCTGCGTGATATGAATGAAAGATGAATGAATGAAAGAGAAGGATGGAACTTGGTAAGGATGGCCAACTGAGCAAGTTCAGATCTAGGCTACCGCGGATCTCATGTCCGATCGCGGCACCGGGCATTTCCGAATATAGGTTTTACGAGGTGATACAAAGAAGTATAGGTTCGGAGGAACGCTATAGAGAGATGTGGGCGGCAATTTCAAACAGAACCAAGAATAGAAGAGTTCTGTGAAGAAAGAGCTCGTAAAGCGAGAGGAAAGCTACAGGCATTGCAAGCTGCCAGAAAGAGTGCCAGTCTTAAGCGCCTGGTGTCTCAATTGTAGCACGACTTGTGGGCATCAAGGCCACCATTTGAGGTGTCATCGCGTGAAGAGAAACCTACTCCCCTTAGTCGTAAGTTTTGGTATCTTTGGGACTCTTACAGCAGCTAAAACGTGCAGAGGGTTTCTTTAGCAGCGCGCGCGAAAGGCCCGCGCTAGTTACGTGCTTGGTGTTTACTTACACTGTGGACCGGCGGTACCTAAGTGCCCTTGGTGTGAATTAAGCGGTTCAAATTTCAGAAGTATGTACTTGATATACTAACGAAAGGCAGATCTTCGCTAACGGGTTGCAAAGTTCTCCGCTTGGCGGACTGGTTGTCTCAAACCAAATGCAATCCTGATGCACTACTACCCCTACTTTTTTGGAAGATGAGGCTCTCGAGTATCAGATAGTATAGAATGGTCGCATCCCCTTCCATTGCTGTGGTAGAGAGGCTGTCGATACTAACCTGATCATTGACGATATGCTTGCAACAGAGGTACCAGTCGACTCAACTCTGCTCATGTGAATTTGGCTTTTACCATTGGTCCAATCCGCCGAACACCGGCCCTATTGCTCGCAATTTGACTGGTAGCGAATCCGAAAAAGGCCAGTTCTCTTCCAGGTGTTCCTGAATCTTGCCATACTGCTCAGCGTAGCTTGCGAGGGAAGAGCTTTCTGGAGGCTCTACCGACATCCAAGATTTGTATTCGGCACGAGTGTAGTCCAGGGCAGAGCGAACAAAGGCAACCTCGGCAGCGGTGCGTGGTTGGACGTAGCGGAAGTCTCCACTTTGAAAGAAGCTACTCTGCGTATGGGCGTTAATGCCTGGTCGGCCAAGACTATCATTGGTGTTCGTCATAACGCTAGTTGGCTGTCTCTGACCACCATAGCTCTGCGGCTGCTTTGGACTCTCGATGTATCGCGTCGGGAACTCTGGTGTAACGTTGGGCGAGTACGTCATGTTCGAGCGAAGGACGTTCATAGGCTGGGCAAAGGCGCTTTGAGTTCCGAGATGGTATTTCTGATTACGATGCTGGTAATTCCCCCTTAGCATTGGAGATGTCGTGCTTTGCTGCCTATAATTTCCTGACAAAGTTGACATGTTTGGATTTTGGTTTGCTTCGTGCGAATTTGGCTCGGTCCGGGGGGCTACCATGAAAGTGTGGTTGTTGGGATTCCCTAGAGGATCTCTCTTGTCAAAGCTGCTGCCTCCCAAAGGAACGCACCTGCCATAGGTTTGGCTCTCAAAGGCGCCGTCGCTGTAGGCATATGTTTCTTCGAAGCTAGCGCGCGGGTTGTAGGATTGAGAGATGGAGGTGTGACTGGTGTCTGCATGTCCGCCGAATTCTGACAATGTATTGGTCTCCCGTGATGGTAGTGTCGGATCCATATAAACAGAGGGATAGGCTCTAAGTCTTGACTGTGCAGTATCATGCTTAGAAGCAGGTTCGTATGAGATTCCCGGTGAGAAACATGGTTCCTGATTGAGAAAACCACTATTCAGATCGTCCAGACCTAGTCGCGGCCCGGCAGGTTGCAGAGACTTTCTCCCCATTGCCTTGGGTCCTTGATGGTCATGCTTCGCCGCGAGTGGCTGCTCGGTCTTCTTGGCCCTGGAGCGCTTGAGCCATTGGCTAATGTTCTTTTCTTGCAGCCAACGTCTAATTCGTTGCGGCAAAGTTGTTACCCCTTGTAGATTCTTGGTACCTGTCGGCGTCTCTCTTGTAGCCGGCATCCGGGCCCTGAAGCTTAAGCATACAATTAGCGATTCGGAACGAATCCCGTTTGGAGAATCTTACTCTGCATAAGTCATCTGTGAAGACCGTCGCAAGCCTTCTAACAGCCAAGGTGGGGCTTGCGTCTCCAGTGTAAGAGGAACCCCTGGAATATCTCGCACGGGAACATCATTGTGGTCTAGCATTATGAGTCCGCTATAGGTCAATGGACCGTATTTCGGATTGTGAACCCAATCTGCTGGACGTTTCTTCATCGAAAATACATGACGGCCCATCGCGTCCAGTACTGAAGTCAGATCGTCGCTCCAACCATGTGTCAGAGGGGAATAGCTCGTGTAATTAGTTCCCATCTCTGGCGTCCAAACTACTTTCATCAGCCTTGTTGCTAGGGACTGTATTTTGGATAGCTTACCGGGTGCTCCAGGTTGTTGAGCGTCCAGGGCTATGAGTTTGGCCCTATAGTTCCGATGATAGCCTGCCGGCTCTACTCGAACATCAGTGTCTGAGTTCTAATATCACCGCATGGTGTCTCGACTTACTCCACCGATTATCTTCCTCGTCCAACCATTTCACGACTCCGTTCGTCACCCTGACCCTGCGAGCTCTGTAATTAGAGCGGTCTACCATGTCACCTGATTCCTCGTCACTGTCTGCAGCTTCGGACATTTCCTGGGCTTCTTCTGTTGTGGCATTCTTTGATGATGTGTTCCCTGAAGCAGGGGACTTCCGCTGCTTCTTCCTGGGCGGCTGACCATGCGCAGCGTCTGCTTGGGTACCAGTATCGCTATTCACGCGTCTCTGCTGGCTCTGGAGGGAAGGTCTGACGGTCTGGCCATTGTTACGACCTCTGTCAAATCGTGTAGAAGGTGGTCGTGGCAAAATGCTCCTATTCGAAGTCGTTGCTTGAGGCATGTGCTGATTATGAGCACCCGTATGATGGGGATGGGTGAGTGTGTCGTATTGCGGTAGCTGCCGGGTTGAGTTTGATTGGGGCTTGGGGCCAGAAGTAACCTTGCTATCAAGGCCTGTACAATCGCCGTTGGATGGTGAAAGGAGGTTAGGGTCAACTATAGGAACCAAGGGCTGGGATGCCGAAGTATTGTGGCTCGCAAAAGCTCTAGGAGGGAGACTTGCTGCGTCCGGGTACGTGAATTCTGTCATGCTTGACAGACTCCTGACTATACTGTGTCAGTATGGCCGATATCAAGTGCTGGAACCTATCACTTACTTTGGTCATGCATGAAGATTTGAAAGTCCTCTGCTGTTCTAAAATTTGTCATGAACGACATGCCTGGAAAGTCGGGTGTAATGTGGGTCTATCGGATAGTTGTGTCAACAGTTTGGGTGTTATGCTCGTAATCTAATGATGTTAAAGGAGCTCTAGTGTCTGAGAACAGATGAGCTTGGTAGCAGTGACGGTGATGATGATGATGATGATAATGATAATGACACCTTGTCGAGATGTCACTTATACGCTCACACAAGGTAGGGTCATCTAAAGCTAACTGATGTGCTCGTGAACAGGCACTATAAGCAGAATGGGAAGGGCTAAATTCAGCTATTTGATCATGGGAACAAGCCGCCAACAACAGGCGACGATGTGAAGACGCCAAAATGTATAGAAGAAACATTGAATGTTTCGAGCATGCGCTCCATGAGCCAAGCAAAAGACGCTATAGTATGCGCCTTGTTTGTGCCTTTGTATCTCCCGAGACGAAAAAGGAAATCCTGAGGCAGAAAGGAGGAAGGCCAAGTTTCAAGGAGTAGATTTGTGCAGAATTGGACCGGAACACGAGCAACATGTAGCTTATAGGGGGACACATCCATGGGCTCCGACAATTCATGTGGCCCCCTCAGTGACCCTATCAGCACCTACGTCTCGGCATGAGATTCCTACGGCGCAGCGCCAAGAATACCTCAAACCTCAAGGTCGGGCGTCTAAGTACTCTGTTTCACTCGTGTAGGATAGGCCAAGGGACACGATAGGTGATATGGAAGGGAGAACTGAGGTGATGATGCTCCTAGAATAAAGTAATTCGTTCCAAGTGAAGCAGTATGTATATTTACTAGTCATTAAAGTCACTGCCGATGATCTTGAGGGTTGGTGAACGCGCCATTGTGAAAAAGGCTCTAAAGGATTAAAAAAAACGCTGCTGCAACCTGCCTTGCGACGACCAAAACCTCTTGGGTTTGCAGGAGGTAAAGTATAAGTTTCAGCAATCTGTGAAACAATTCAAGAAAGAACCCCTATTCTTTTTATCAAGGCGGCAAGCGCACGGCCCCCTGCATCTCTGGCAGAGACCCTCGGGCGGAAGCACTCCAGATGCTACATCTCCCTTGGATGTCGCCTGGGAAGTAGCTGCAATGCACGGCAAGATGTTTTAGGAGCTGCTCAAGCCAAAAGAAGGGTATGACTTGATACAAGTCTTTCTGACTCTATCAAACAGGTATATTCACTGATGTCTAAAGATAGAGAAGGTGGTCGTAAGGTTGTACAAAACGTTGCAACGGATAAACGGAATCCTAATCCTTCCTGCTATGTGGAGACTCATCACTCTCCAGCTCGTGGGAGACGACTTCAAACATGGCAACGATGAAAAAATTCCAAGCCCGACCACACAGCGATTATGCAGCCAGCGGCAGCTCGCTTCCGCCTCCCCTCAATGCACTCGAGTGCGACCGGTTCCACTGCAACTCCTGCTGATCCTCCACCTTCTCCTCCTTCTCCTCCTTCTTCCCCTCCTCTTCCTCCTCACCCTCTTTCTGGGCCTTTGAGACGGACGATTCTACACGTCGCCATTAAGAATACCGTTGGGATAAAAAGGGTGGCGATGTTCGAGACCTCCGTCGATCGAACAAGATACCAAGAAGCTGAAAAGATCTCAAAAGCCTGTGGAACCATGGTGATCCCGCCAAACTTCCTCGAAAGCGTCCGACGGTGTCTGATACCTTCCGATCGGGTTGACAGCTGACAGTGGTGTTTGCCAGCTCGAGAATGGCGTCATCTGAGGATTATTCGGGGTCTGTTCTGGAAGGATGCTGTCATATTGCCATGTGAACTGGTCGTCACCGGGGAAAGGCTCCGTAGCCATGATGTTGGCCCAGGAAGCATCATCAACGACATCTTCCACCTCGTTGCCATCTAATCCCACGTGGCGAGGAACATATTGGCTGTACCAGTACACATGGATATCTTTTGTATGCTGGTTGCCGTTCCTTCGCGCCTGTATCACTGCCCAAGGGCTCGTAAAGTCTTCATCCACGACCGAAGCATGTCCTTGATCATAAATTGACGCGAAGAGCGGGACAAGGATATCCTTGTCCTGGTTTTCCGGTGGCCCTGCAGTGTCTATTCGAAAATCGTCTTGCGCCTGATTATTCCATAGTCCAGCAGTGCCTGGTACCTCATCGTAGAAACCTGCGCTATCCAAGTAGGCAACCTCGTTAGTGTTATCATGATTAGATTCTGGAGTCAGATCATTGGTACGAGGTTTCTTGGCTTTGGGCTCCTCCTGCTGGGGTTCGGATTCGGCGTCATCGCCGAAATGCACCTTTCGCTTCTTGGAGGGCGGCCGAGCCTCTGGAGAATCCTTATCCTGGACGACATATCGAGAATTTTCCTTGAACTTTCCCTGGTTCGCCTTCTTGACCTTGTCGACCTGGAATTTACCAAGGGTAGACAATCCCTCTGTGGTCTTCGCATTTCCCTTGGAGAGATTTTTAAGTATCTCTTCCTTAAATGTCCCGCTTCCGTGCTTTGGATTTGAGGCGGGGATTTGATGCGGAATCCGAAACCGATAGGCACGGTTTGTAAACGCCTGTGGGGTCTGGAGGGGCAAGATCTTTCCCCTGTACTCTCTGGTATGGGGCATTCGAGCCAGAAGACTGTATATCGCTGTAAGAAAAAACCTTTCATTGCGGTTGTGCGACTTACTCTGCGACCGTCAGCCAGGGATACATGCGCATTAATGCCTCCCATCTCCAGCTCTCGATCTCGGTTGACAGGGTCTTATTTAATCCCGGCCAATCCTTCACTGGATGGTTCTTGCCGTCTAGCAAGACCAAACCCTCGTGAACCCAATTGCTGGGCTCTTGTGGTGGGCGACGGCTTGTCGGCTTGTCTACTTCGAACATCACCCTTCTCCCTTCGGAGTTGATGATGTTTTTCCAGTCCTCTCGAGACGGGCCCCAATTCTGCTGCTCGGATTCGTAGCTCGTCTCGTCGTCGGTGGCCTCACCACGATCTGGCGTGAGGTCTAAAATGATTAGTCGCACACTCAGAGTGGGGTTCAGATGGTATCTCACCAAATTCACCGTCCTCAGCAGCTTCATCAAGAAATTGCCGACGATAATTGTTGTGATATGCAGCCAGCGCTTTGATTTGTCAGCTTTATTTCGGATATGCTGACTGTGAATTCGCTTACTCCATTTCGCGTTATTCACATCCCGGAACTCCATTTGCCCGTCTTCCCTGAACCTGACTTCGCCATTCGGCCCAAGAGAACCTTTCTTTGGAGCTTTACCCGCTGCAATCTTGGCCTGCAGCTTTGATATCTTTCTTATTCTCTTTGGTTCGCCTTCATCCCCACTGTCATTGTATGTTGGAGATGTCTTTGCACGTTTGGACCGTCTTGTCGACCTCCGTGATTCAAATGTAGCGTCTCCAGAGTTATCTTCGGCTTCAGCAGACAAACCGGCATCAGCGCTAGTTCGCTTTTTGGAAGATCGTGTAACCCGCTTCTTGGTCTCTTTCTGTGCAAGTTTATCGACTCCACTTTGTGCTTCCGGAAGGATAGGAAGAGCTTGAAACTCCGGAACAGGGTATAATTGCAAGAATCTGTCCCTTAGACCACCACGGTCGATCAAGCCAGCATCAGGATAACCTGAGAGGCTTTGAGGAGGTGATTCGTCCAAGGGTTGAGGAACGCTAGCGTTGTGACCGTGGAAGAAGGGACGTCTACGAATCCGCATGTCTTCTTGTGACGTCGGGAGGACTCCTGGAAGTCTAGACCTGACTCGATGGCTGTCTGACTGGCTAATACCCCCTTCGTGACTACCTCCAAATCCCTGAGACCCCATTGCGGTACCATCTTGAGTCCCTAACAGCGCAGGATCAATGGCAATGTTTGGGTTGGGGGTGCGTCTCTTGTTTGCTGCTTTCTCGTAAGCGAAATCTCTCATTCGAGCTCATGATCACGTACAGTCTTCTGAAGCACCCATCAAGCACTCTTCCTTATTAGATCTCCGAGCCATGATGGCTACCTGGTTCAGGAATAGTGTCTCAGGTATCGTGAAGATGTTTCCTTCGACAGTAGGACTTCTGAAGAGGTTAAGGTACCGTGAACGCTTCCTTGATCAAAGCTGAGAACCTTGTTGAAGATTCCAAAGCACGGTTGCAGAAACAAGCTACTCAACACGACTGTGTTCGTATTGGTGTTTGAGTATAACGCTAATATCTGGGACCAGGAATGTGATAAGCGTATCGGTGTTATGAAGGTGTTGTCAGCACAGTGAAAGCAAGAAAGTGTAGCTTTTCCACTACGTGTTGTGCGTCAAAGAAAGAAGAATCTCGAATGCCTCGAAGAACAGCAGTTGCAGTATCAAATTAATCCCGCACAGCAAAGTATGGAAGGAGTATTCGAAGCGCCAACGTCTTTAATTCCTGAAGAAGAAGAAGAAGAAGTCTGCGAGTGTCCTAAGCGGTTTAGAAATCCAGCAGGGCTGGTCCAGAGAAGTGAAGAAACAAGGACAGGGCACGTGACGACGCGGGAATCTTGCCGAGGGTAAACAAAGGCTGAGGTTTTTTGTGTTCATGCTGTTCAGCATTACTAAAAGCGGTTCATATTGGCCACGGGGTTTCTTTGATTACTGCTAGATTATTATAGCGCTGCAAGCAAGATACTCCTGTCTGCTCTCATGCTTTTGAGAGCATAGTATAGCATAGTATAGTACTATATCCATGCTTCTTTCATAGATCGATCATTTTGACAGCCACAATGTCTACGATACGATGCGATACTACAGTGTCTGCAGTATTATCCATTGCTCGGTAGATATACACTCTCTGGACCTTCTCAACGGCGTCCCCACCGGGCAATATAAGCAACCTCGAAGAACTCTTTTAGTTGTGCCAAAAGAAAGAAAGCGGCGAGAGATGGATAGATAGATTTAGAAGTTCCCATGTCATGTCATGTCATGTCATGTCAGTCATCATCTATATTTACAAAATCGATCGTTCGCCCAAGTTTCATTCATGGAAGGTCGACTCACCACCACCCTACCAGGCCATAGAAAGTGGAAAGTATAAAAGGTACAGACAGTGTCTCCTATATTTCTATTTTCTATTTCTAAGACGAGGTTGACAAAGAAAGAGTCTTGAATAAGTTTTTGAGCATTGTCAACATAAGGTAGCCTTTGTATAAATAAAACAGCATATCAAAGATATCGCCAATAAGGAGTGTGCTGATTTCTGCCAGTATGAACAGGAAGCTTCCGACACCTTTCAGCGCTCGCTCCTAGTCCTTTAAACATCCTCTGCAGTGCAATGTTCGAATAAATGCTTGAAATGAGTAATCCCTAAATTGTAAAAAAAAAAAAAAAAGCAGAAGAAGAAGAAATCAAGTACAAAGACGCGCTAAGCCGTACTCTACTAGTATCTCTGAGCTTTACTGTTTTTCTTCCACGCTATAGAATTCCTTGACTCCAACTTCGCTGTCATCAAACAAAAAAAAAGTCGAGTTGGAAACAGAAATCCCTAGGTTGGAAGGCCAGAAAAGAATCCCTAAATTGAAAGGCTAGAAAAGAATCCCTAAGTTGAAAGGCCAGAAAAGAAGACGAGAAGTCCTAGGGCATCGCCTCCCCATATGCTATTTTCGTTATTCCACATGGTCATGGTATCGTACATTGATCAGTCGTTCCAATAATTTCGTGCATATGTACGTGTCGTGAACCGTCCGTCCTCTTTGACCGCTCTGCTGATCACTTCTCGTCTGGGTCAGCATGTTCAACACCCGCAATGGAATCCCCAAACGAGTCGTCGCTCCAAAAATTGGCTCCTTCATCGCCTTCCAACCCTATGTTGAAATCTGAAGCCGTCTGAACAACCTCAGCACCAGCAGTTGCAGAAGACCCTTGGGCATAATAACCGCCGGTCCACGCTTCAGGGCCAGGCAGAGCACCATGGGTAGGATGCAACATGATCCACATCATACCATCTGGCAAAACGGGCATCGGCACCATGTCGAACGAACCGCTCCAAAAGCCTACATCTGCAAGCGGTGGGGGCCTCTCTAGCAGAACCCAGTTCTGCTCAAGAAGCGCCACGATTTGTAAGTATTGATTTGCATAGGTGCCTTCGGATGTATGCGGCGGGTGCTGGCCGATCAAAGCGTAGTAGTGTGCTCGTGGGTAGAAGAGCGCTGCTTGGATTCTCAACTGCTCGAGGGGATTCCGAGGGTAGACGAAGCGGTAGTCGAGTTGGAAGTTGTCGGGCTGAGAGTCGTTGGTCGAGGTAGTTGTTTCGGTGTCTGCTGCCTCTGGCTGTTGGGAGGGAGGTTTAGGCACTCTAGTGTCCTGGCTTGGAGCGAGGTTCTCTGGGACGATAGGATCTCCTCCTCCGAAGTTCAACCCCAATCCAGTTGCGTTTGATCCTGATTGGCCGTGATGCGGATTGGTTGTGCTGATGATGTCCGAAGCATCGTAGGCATTTGGCGTTTGTTGAAATGGGTCTTCAGGAACCTTTTGAGATGCCGGAAATGGGCTCTGCGTACATGGATCAAGTGGTGAAGCGCCGAGGCGACCACGCTTTGCTAGTGGCGCCGACTGACCGGCTCCTAAATTATTGAAATTATCATCTCCCCGAGATCGCTTACTGCCCGCACTGAGCGGGCGCGTGGGGAGGTATGGACTTGGGGGTTTAGATGTAGGAATGCTCTGTGGTCGCCGCGGAGTCGTGGGTTGGCTGGCCGCTTGTCGCTCGAGCTTTTCGTCAAACATTCTGTCCCTCTCTTTCCGTTCGTCCTCCGAGATGGTCCGCCCATTTCCTTTGTATAGGAACTTTCCACGGGTTGATAACTTCCGCCGATTGATCTCATATGTTGTGAGAGCCTGCAGTCCCTCTGTCGTCGTTGCCTCTTCGGCCTCCGGAAGCAGGTCTATAACCTGTTGCTTCAGCACAGAACTCGCTGCTCTTGAATTCCAGGCTGGCGTTTGGTACTGAGCTCTGAACCTGCTACACCGATGACCGAATGTGCTTGCAAAAGATAGTGGTTTCGTACTAGCTCCAGCCTCAGCTCCGGTGGGTACCGCTCGAAGCATTCTGCCTCTGATATCCTGAATGGTCATGGGTAGTATACGTCGCAACGCTTCGATACGCCCCCCTTCAATTTTTGACGAGAAACACCTAGGTATCCCTGCCCATGGTCGTACAGGGTTATTGTCTCCATCCAGAAGCACACAGCCCTCGTGAATCCACTAAATGATTTCGGTGTCAGCATTGCTCTTCTAGGCATGGTTCTAGAGTCAGAAGATATGTCTCAGGAGGCGGAAAAGTTCTCCGGCTCCCAAGATATGACAAAAGGAAAATGATGGAAAGGAAAAGATTACTCACCAGTCGTTCAGGTTCATCATAGGACTGGTCTACTGGCCTCTCCAAGAGCCAGAGCACCTTGTTTCCATCAGCATCGACGACATTGCCCCAGCTATCTCGGTCTGTCAGACGCCATTCAAGCTGGTTGAATGCAGCGCATGCGCTCGTGATGTCATTTGCAGCTTTGCCACGATCCGGGGCGACGACGTAGGTTTCATCGTTCCCATCTTCCCTAATGAACTGGTCTCGGAACGAGTCATGGTAGGCGGCTTTCAGGAAGACCTTGTCCTCGGGATCCCACCATTGAAAGACGCCCTCGCGCCACTCCACCAGGCCCTTGATGTTGTCTGTTGATGACACGTCACCCTGCTCATTCGCGATTTTTTGTCGCTTCTCGGCCCTCTTTGAATTGGGCTTTGACTTGGGCTGCTCTTTCTTGGGCTTTGCTTGACTTTTGGACTTGCGCTTCTGCCGCCTTGACGACACGAAGTTGCGAATTTCTTTTTCAGGTATGTCATCATCATCGATCGTGGAGGCACTCGGCTCTTGAGTTTGATGAGTACCAAAGGAGCTTGCGGTGGAGGCTTCATAGTCTGAATCCCCATTCGTTCCTTGTGTCTGATGAGCACCATAGGGGTTTGTGGTCGGATCTTGGTAGTCCGAATACGCGTCCTGGGCCCCTACTGGAGTATACTCTTGCGCCGGAGCATAGCCTTCGAGAGCATAACCTTCGGGAACATATGCCTCGGGATACTCGTTTCGATAGATATAGTCCCAGGCATTTCTGTTTCGTGCCTGTTCGTTGTTCATGCGAGCGAGATTCCTGATGAGTCGAGCTACTGATGAACACCCTTTCTGGTAGAGCTGACGTCGAGTGTTTGCTGACTTGAGAGTGCAGCAGGCCCGAGTGTCTTGGATGAGGGTGTGGTGAGAGAGAAACAGGGGATGACAACGTAACCAATCAGAGTGGCTGAAGGTTGAGACATGGCAGCTCCATGGGTGATATGGAGTTTTGCAGTGTGTCGAGTACAATGAGAAACAAAGTGTCATGATAGTACAGTGAGTTCGACCACAATGAGACTTAATTGCCTCAACAAAGACATTGTATGCAGAACAAAGGAAGTTAACATAGTAAGCTGGGCCAAGATTTCACTCCTTACGCCATGAACAAAGAAAATATACCATTAGGATTGTCATAGACTCATGGCACTGTGCGAGATGTCTTTGGAATACTACCTCGTCGACGCTGGGTCTTGTCAGCAGACGAGTAGACGAGCATGACAAGTGAAGGGCATTTGAGATCTTTTCTGCAGATTCCTAAGACAGAGTGAATCCAAAAGTAGTGGCGCATCCCCTTGTGTTGCTGATCTCTTCGAAAAGGGCTTCTCGGTGACGTACGTAAGTCAAACAGATTGGTGCATTCGACATGCAGCGCGCCTCGATTGTGCAACACCATATATGGAGCTCCAAGCATCATATTTTCTTGTAGCCTAGAGAGATAGACAAGGGTATTCAGCCAAAACAAATCCAGTCCAGGCCACCTGGGTGTATGTTCGTTGCATTTTTCCATGTTTTGCTCCGGTCGATACCTCTAATCTCGTTCCAAACATCAAGCAGTATGGCGTCTAGTCATTGCATCAGTGACGTTAGAGAAGTGAGTTGAGAGCATTTTAGAACAGTGATCCAACCATCCCTACGAGTCCATGGTAGCCGTTGCCCTTTTCCGTTTAGTAGTCCTTGACTTATGTATCAAAGCACTGACAACGCATGGGTGATGAAGCAATATAGGAGCATTATTGAGAGGAAGATCACTTCAAGGCTTACTGCGTGATCAGAACTCATGCCACTGTGACCAACGCGTGACATGATTGCCAGGAGGCGGAAACGCAAGATTCGCTTGCACAACGAAGGCGACTTCAATCAATTACATTCTCTGTGCAGTGCAAACGCTTCAACAGTCTGACCAACATTGAGCACCATGTCACATGATGGAAACATGTAGAAATTTTGCAAAAAATGGCTGGCATTATGAATGCAAGAGATGGGAGGGACGCTGTCTTTCATTGCAGCTGATGATCCCATGCAACTGCAAGAACTTGCGTCGGACGGGTATCTACTACACCAATCTCAATTGCCTCTCATCGTTGTGGGGAGAAGACATACAGCCATAATTGAAAAGGGAATTTCTTCGGGCCAGTGGAAGTTTGTAACAGGGATACAGGTGATGGAATATGGATTGCTTGTAATTCTGCCGGGTTTTATGCACCGCCCTCAGTAGATATTAAACACTGAGGGTAGGCAAAAGGAACTTGCTGGGGACTTCAGAATGCCAAGCCGGCAAGGAATGCACACTATATCCCAAAACACATTGGCGGCGTGGCCTTATCATGGGCAGACTAGTGACAAGTCAATCTCTTTCTTCTGTTCAAAGCGAAATACATGCTCACAAAGACACAGGTTCATGAAACTTCTTCTATCAAGCCCTACCCTCAGGTCTTGTCATGCTGACCCATAAACAGTAGCTTACAGACCGACCTCTCCCTCCTCCTCGTCTTCCTCCCCTGCTTCTCCCCCTTCCTTTATCTCAACGTCATCCTCGCCGCCTTCCTCCTTGTCCGTCCTCAGGTCATCCCGCCCCTCACCATCGTTGCGCCCTCCCCCGTCCGTCTTGTCATCGTCTAGATCGCGATGGTGCTGGAGTAGCTTCGCCCTTTGGCGTTCTGTTTGCCGACGCTGCCAATTCATGAATGTCTTGGTCGTGGAATCGATAGATTGTCGGACAAGAGCGAGAACGGGCACGTCATTCGTATTCCATGTCATGGTCTCGTATGTCAGCTTCAGCAAACCATAGAGCAGTGGTGGAGGTCCATCACGCCCCACTTCTACCCAATGCTGCTCGAAAGCATTTTGCAACGTTTGAAGCTGCTGCCAGTAACTATCATACGGATTGGTCATGAAAATAGGTTTATAATTTCCAGTACCGTCGTCGACTAGAGTCGACATCCGATACTGCAGGCGGGCAGGCTCGAGAAGAAAATCGACGATACAAGTCTGTGCCGCAGTGACGATTGGGCTACTGAGTATTCCGTAGGGGTCGTTGGGATCTGGAAGGAGGAATGATCTGTCGTGATAGTAGGCTTGGCTTCCGAAGAATTCCCCCATCCTCGCATTGTCGAATGCATATGCTGGGGCGGCATGATCTACCGCAGAACGACCATTGTGTGCTACGCTTCCATCGCGGCGGTGCTGGTTCAGGCTTTCCAGCTTGAATGCAACGATGGCTTCTATGGCGGTGCATCTCGTCTTTCCGTAGATGGATGGTTTGGGGACCGGGTTCTGCGCGTCCAGCGCACTTCGAGCTTGGGCCCATTTGTCAGCGCGTCTAAGCTTGCCTCTCAGTTGATTCCGACTTTCCTCCCTCTTCTTATCCAGCTCTTCCCCCTTCTGCGATTCTTTGCGCGCCTGGCTCTTCCCACCGAGGTTCAACAACTCGATGTAAGAAGTTTCACCGCTTCTATTGACCAGGTCTGAAAGACCTTTAGTACTGTTCTTGACGACCATCTCGGCCGTCATGGTCGTCAGTAAGTAGGTCTCAAGTGTCTCGCTTCCAGACTTTGGGTCAAAAGAGATCAATCTCGCAATTTTGCGAAATCTGACCACATGCATATTCAATGCGTTGCGGACTTTTTTGGCCTTTTCCATAGTATCGCCTCGGCGTAAGATACGCGCCAAGATGTCATCCCATTTGATGTTCGGATCAGAGCGCAGCATACACTCAAGCCGCGCCTCTTCGTTTCCTATCTTGGAAGAAATTATGAGGGGCAAACCGAGGACACGTATTGGCTTCCCTCGATAGTCAAGTACAATCCTGCCATTCCATGCTAGGTAGGTTGTGGGTTTTTTGTCTTGTCTTGTCATAGGTTGCTTAAAATAGAAGAGACAGTCAGGTCTGTCAGCTCTTTCCTTCCCACAGAAGTCGAAAAGAGGGTGGTAGGATGTCTTATCATCAGTTCCGGCACCTAGCATCGACTTGTAGCCTGCTAAAGTTAGCGGCGTAATCAGCGACGGCGAAGGGGTCTTACGGGGGCCGTCTCGGGGAATAGACCACTCAGAAAAGTGCTCAAGATCATATCGGATATCGGAATGGTACACAGTTTCTATACAAAAATGGTAAGTACGAGGACAGTGTGGAGAGAGTATTCATGCTAAAGATCTCAAAAGACTTACTTTGCTCCTTCCCTGCCACGCAAAACCACTCGTTTCCTAGTATGTCCGTTTTGATCTCGTACGGTTCGGCTTGGGGTACTCTGGCCTTCTTCTTAATCATGATCGAGGACGTCAACCGCTGTTGTGCCTCGTCACTCTGGTTGCTGTCCTGATCTTCCGAAAACCTATCATCGTCGAAGTCCTCTTTGTTCCTGTACTCTTCTTGCCTCCTTCCCGCCTTTTCCCATTCTGGAACGTCATGTTCCTCTTCGTCGTTTAGGTACAAAGGTCTCTTGCCTGCGCGAGTGGAGATTCTGTTGGAAGGGAGACGCACTGCTGTCCCTCAGCAAGGGCGTATGAACAGTTGGAGGTCCCACTCACGATTTTTAGCATCAGTGATCATGGGCAAGTCCACATCTTCGTCACGGTTTTGAGACGCCATGGTGAGGCAGGCTCTCGCTTTTCCAACTATTGGCGCACAAATACTGTGTAAGTAAGCCACATTTCAAGTCGATTCGGACGGCCATAACCCATGGCGTCACCCTATGTCTTAGGGCAGTAGCTCTTGTTGCACACCTGTTCGAGGGCCTCAAGCCGCGTGGATGATCTAGTTCTCTCTCCCAAGATGCAAGAGGCTGTAAAGAGTCTTTGCGTGACGATTTTAGAACGCTCGACTACATGTCAGTATTTCGCGGTACTTGATGGGAGCTTGCTGCAGGAACATGGTCATGTCGGAGACACACGTCCCCTGTTTTGACTTACGGCTGCGGTTGATGGCCCTCTTCGACTGCAGCAAGTCTAGGCTGTTTTACTGCTAGATTCTCAAGGCTTTCCTGGCTCTGTCAGAACGTGGTGTTGCTGCTGACGAGGGATCGGAAAAGTGGGCCGGCTTTGGAAACTCAGATTTTGTGTTGTCTCACCGTCGGGGCTCTTCGCAGCTTTGAATCGATTCCTGCAGCTTTCTGAGGTACTCGAGAATGTTTTGGTGTACTAGACACTTGTCCAAACGAGAGTAATGACTGGGTGGCGAACAAAGGGGTGGGGTGTGATTTTGGTGGTGAGAAATGCTTTGAGGACCGCTCTGTCCCAACGCCGAGCCACTAACAGAATGATCACAACAAGTGACAGTCCAATTTCCAGCCACTTAAATACTCGAACAGAGTGATCAGCGCGTCATACTCGAGCCCACAATTCTGGAAACTTCATCCGTTTGCTGAAAATCTTCATCCTCCCATCGGCTACTCTCCTCTCCCACATTTCTACAAACTCCCCTCTACCATCTACACATCCACCGTATCGTGCGTACCCTTTCTCTTCACAGCTGTAAGTCATCCTACTCCACCCGTGGCTCGAACAAAAATCTCCCGTTCACACAACTCATCGTTCTCACCGTTCTAATCGGGTCTGTTCCCTCTCAGTCTATGTCTTCCACCAGCAAGCCCGCTCCGCTAGATGCGGTTGAGCAGGCAAGACATGACGAGTATGTAGCAATGCAGTTGGCAGCTCTGTGCAATCACAACCATTCCGAACCGCCAGCCGCAGCCTACGCATCCAGCCAACCCGACGACAACAATGCGAACAAATCGGACGACCAGCAAATCACAATGTTCGATAGCTACAAGGGTGAGTGTCCGAATCTATTTGGCGAACCACCATACTCATCAGCATTACAGCGGCTCCTCCGACCCGCCCAGCTCCTAAAGAGCAAATATCTACGGACGAGGTTCTGGCAAGCGTGACGGTTGCGCTATCAAAGCTCTTCGAGGAGCCTCCCGAGGACGAAGCGTGGGTGCATGTCGCTGACGCAGCAGTCGCCCGCTCCGTGGAGGAGGGCTGGGAGCTCTTGGAATCGGCTTGATGCCGTCAGCACGAGCTCAAACAAGGTCAATTACGCTTGACACAAAAGCTCCCCCCCTCCCCCCCCCAATGACGATTAATTTCGGCTAACGACCGGCGGTCATCAGCCTGTCTTCAGAACGGGCTTTCGATGCTCCGTATGACGCATTTACCATGGCAATGACCCCCTTCCTTCATTTCGAACGATTCTTCTTCTACTTCTTCGCCTACAACCCGCAATGTCTACACACGATGGTGCCTCTTACATCCATCTCAACTACGGTCATTGCGGGCGGTTTTGGGTAATTTGGGCGTCTCTTACGGCAATTTGCTTGCGGCAAATGAGCTAGGAAGAGCTCTGAGCGTGTGGTGGTTTGGAGGGGTTGTGTTCCTTTTGCGTGGCCGTGGGCCTCTATGGTAGAATTGATAATTACCATAGCACATGCAACATCGATACGCCTCCAAATGTGCTCAAAGTGAAGTCTGTAGATACTTTTGCTATTCGTGTTTCTTTTCCACCTGAAACAGTGTTTCGTCGGTATAACTTCCTATAGAGAAGGTCTCATTGGCGGACAAGATGCTCCAAAGGCCACGACTTGAAGCCCCAATATCTAGCCTGCAGCAAGCACGTAGAAGCAACGACGCAAGCCATGGCCAAAGCTAAATGTGAAAATGCTGACGAGTCTTCAAATTCTCATTCCGTGTACATGACGTCGTAGCTGCGATTTGAAGCAGATGGATGGTACGAGCCCTTTCTGGCCGCAAAATCAGAGTGCAAAACGTAATCCGTAAACGGTAAACTCCGGTCCCTTTGAACACAGCTTAGATAGAAAGCAATGGAAACTCACTTCAATGAGTAGGAGCGGTCCTTCGCATGCTGCCCTTTGTGAAGCAGCAGCAGCATAAGAGAAAGCACGCCAAGACGCTAGCGTCCACCTTTCCTCCAGGATACCTTGTTTGTTGAACTTTTGGTACACCACGGACCAGAAAGCAGACTCAGATTAGGTAAGAGATACAGGCAGTCTGTACCCGAAGACGCCTGGTAACATGATAGCAGCAACCGTTAGCAAGAGCCTCGAAGCACGACGGATACAGCACCCTGCAACGGCGAGAATAACCCAAGCTACAGGAGCGACGAATAAGAACAGACAGGTAAGACGTTCCTCACATACCTTGGGATATCTGCTGAGTGGGCCGATTAGGACTGAGAGATTGTCAGGCACAGACGATCGCACCAAGCGGAAGCAACACGAAACATCCACGACAAATACGCTACCATGAACCAAGTCGAGATGCGAGCCGAGCTGAAGCGACGCGGCCTCGTCAGCTACGGAAATAACACAGAGATCGAAGCTCGGATTCAGAATGACGACGCTCGCTGGGTCTTCAAGGGCGACCTCGCGAATATGAGCGAACAACATCTGCGAGAGGGTTGCCAAATACTGTCCATTCCCAGCACAGGCAACCGACAAAAGCTCATTGAGAAAATCAGAGCATACAATAGATACAAAAGAGCGAAGAGGGACGAGGAGGAAAGGGGACTCAATGCCGGATTGCCCACGCCGGATGATCGGTTGGGCAAACCCACTGGAGAAACAATACTTGGGACGCCCGAATCTGCCTTATACATGCATTCATACAGCGAGTATCTCCGAAATTATGAGCTCCAACATCATACGACGGAGAACGCTTTGAACCTTCATTATTGGCGAACCATTCGATACTCGTTCGAGAAGCGTTAGCTGATCCGATAATATGACTGTCAAAGCGGTTTGTCGCACGATAGAGACAGCGAGGCACAGCGAGGATATATGCCCTTACTTCCTCGATTTTCAGAGACTTGCATATCTTCATTTCGGAGGCTTCGAAGAGCTCGGGTCTTGTTCTGCGAATCTTGGCTCGACAGTGAGATCCGCAACTTGCTTGAACAGTGAGGTACTATGCATTGTGGGCAGAATAGAATGAAAAGAGATTATCGCGGTCAACTTCTTGATCTGCAACTGGTTGCCTGTGTGGGAGTGTTCCAGTGAAACGTTTAATGTTTCTCTCGTCACTATGAAGTAATCATTATTTGTCCAATTGCTCAGCCATGATTGCAATCCTGCCTGTGGGTTTCTTCCTGATGCAACATCAAGTGCTTACGCTTTTCTCACGCCCACTGCAAGGGCCACATTGTCGGTTTCTCTGGGCCAGCCATTCCCGGCTTACTGCAGCTTCTATGGGCCATGTCATGCGATGGGTTGAATCCTCAGATGGTTTTCCGATGACTTTGTCCTCATGAGTGGGTGTCATTGCCGGCTCCTCCGTGGCCACCGGCGCTCATTCCAACCAGCTGACAGTTGAGCTGTCGTGAAGTTGCAACCTGCAAGCATCTTCCTGTTCAAAACAGCTGGTACAGAACAAAGAGACCCCATACGCTGCCTATGACCAGATTGTGTGCAGGCTCTCATGATTCCTGACGTCCAAACAACACTCAAACATGGCCCGCGCGAGTTCAAAAGCTTATGATACACGCTAATGTAGCGTATCCGCAGTTTACCCTTTGTCAGTTGACAAGCGAGGTTGCACAACTACTCTCACAGCTATGGAAAGTGCAACAGTGTATCAGAGCTGCATGATCTTTATGACTCTCACTGATGTCCTGATTTGCTACAGTAAGTGTGGAACTTCAAAGGCAAGTATCAGATGCCCGCCAACACCATACTCAATGCAAAGCCTGAAGATATGAATGGGATTTACTTCGCAGGCTGTTCTGGCCTTCGCTACCTGAGCCACTCGCTAGTGCCCTATCACTGGTGTCAATATTATAATTCGAAGATGACATGCCCAACTGGAGATGCCGTAGCCTAGGATCGTACTGCATATTGTCAAGATTTGAGGTTCCCAGTAAGATGTCGGTAGCCATCGAGGGATTTCACCTGCAGTACAGCCTGCTCGTTGGGACCTACGTATTGTCCGTGGCGTTATAATTGGAAAAAAACTATTTTTTCGGGGCGAGATCGTCTGAGATTAAGTACAAACGTACTCGTTAAGCGGAGAAGCTGAGGAGGGATTGCAAAGAATCATCATGCAATAGTCTAGCGTTGAGTTTGATGCATTGACGCTATATAAGTTCAGTCTACCATAGACACAGTTTGTAATGTAACAGAATAGCAAATCAAGACTCCCCCCCCCCCCAACAGACCCAAGAGATATCCACCAGACCCACAGCCCCATCTTCGCTTGCGTTACCGTAGAAAGTGCTACAAAGCTTCTGAAAGACCCGCTATGATTGTCATTGAGGTGGTCTACGGGACTCATCATAAGCTATCGTTGGTGTGGGCTGAGAAACGAAAGGTTGAACACAGGGCCGAAGGAAGATGGCAGTTGCCGTGAAAAGTATCCTGAATGAGGATCGGCAGTCAGCTGTAGTGACAGACTTACGGGGGAAATTAGCCACCGAAACGGGATTTGGCTGTCGGTGATTGATGAGGACTGACCTTTTCGAGCTCTGTTCAGCGTCGCCCAAGAGCTCAGATCTTCTCCCAGCCAACCATCTCTGCCTCTTCAGTTTCCACCCTCTCCCAGAGCTCGTCCTCGTCAACCATCTCGTACTCCTGAAACTCGTCCGCCGACTCCTTGCCCTCGACATTGGGCTTTGACGACGGCTTAGATTTAGAGGAAGAGGAAGAGTCTACGACAGCCTGACGGGTCTCGGTGAGAGGGTGGACGTCGTTATGGTCGATCTTGCATAGACCCTTACCACATCCAAAAACTCCGTCCCAAGTTTCCTTTGTTAGCGGCCGCTATAGCTATGGTGAGTATGAGGACTGTCAAGCGGGTTCAGAGAAATCGTACCATTCCGAGGCTTGACCTTGGCAACCTATTCCCCAGTCTTCCTACGCCTGTGAGGCGCGTGGCGAGGAGAGAGATTACGAAGACAGTTTTGGGCAGAGGTGGGTTATTTTATATAAGAAAGTGGTTGATTGGAAGCAAGACTTTGCGCTTCTCAACACACTTTCAGGCCGTAGCGCTGGGATCTGACACCATCGGTGACTATGGTAATGAATAAAGAGAAAAGCGAGTGCCAGGGCAGTTTCAGATATCTCATAAATTTGACATTCCAAAAGGCAATGATCGATACCGTGAAGGCGCAGTATTTCTGTCACCGATGGCAAGATACAGGAAGTGTTGTCAGGGACTGAAAGGATGCCCGTAGCTCGTCTTGTAGAATGAACGGAATTATAGCTACGAGGAGGTCGATAAGCAGTGAATATCGTAAAGGCAGGGAGTGCCAAGCCACGTTGGGTCCAATCCGGCAGTTGGTGTTGAACGAGGCTGCAACCGCAACCCTTGAACCTCGTGTACATATCTATGAATATAATATCCATTCGGAACCACGCATGCCAAATAATGCTATAACAACCCATACCGAGCTTGCAGCTTCCTATCTAACACTCCAATTCTCGATTCCTCCAGTCCACTTGCTCAAACGGACAAGCTGAGGAGCAGGCCCAAAGCCGCGCCAATGAAGATTCAGTTCATGCTGCATCAAGGTCCACTGCGTGTAGTAACTGGCATTCAGCCCGAGTCTACGGGTTGGCTCAGACCCCATCAGCTGTAGATAGTGATCCGCGGCGGGTTGAAGCGCGTTCGAGAGCGCCAAATGCTCCTCTGCAGTCGTAGGAACGTCGTTGCGGGAGTCGACGAGTTCGCCAGAGAACATAGAGGGGATTCTTGATGGTTCCAGGTTGGTGGAAGGGATGTTGACATCATTGGTGGCTTCGGCCATCGGAGTGTCGATTGCGACTCCGGCTCGACGCTTGACCTTCTCAACATAAGATTTCTTGGATCTGGGAGTGGCAGTCGATTTGGCTTTTTTTGCTCCCGATCCCAAACCGACCATACGAAGGTCAGCAGCTTCTTTGCGTGACATATTGGGAAGGCTCTTGATTGAGCCCGGATGCCCATCATCTCCCAAACGTCGAGCATCCATAAACTTTCTTATCTTTTCGCTGCCGGGTCTGCTTCTCCAAGTGATGTTTCCACTTTCTTCTCGGAAATGCCTTACTCTGGCAGAAAGAGCGTTGGCTCCGTACAAAGGCCTCCAGACCGGTTCACCGTTCTTCATCTCTTTAACAATTGGAGGCCTACGGGACAGATTAGATCGGTGTCATGGATAACAGTCGAAGATGAGGATACTTACATCCGAGCCCTGAAGTCCTCGTATCTGATTTCACGACGATATCTTTGGCAGGGTTCCATGAATGCTCCTTCGTACTTGGACGAGAGCACTAACGGGAATGAGAAATACTCTTTGACTGGAGATAACCACTGCGATATGTTTGAGTTAGCATACCATCTTTGAATGAAGATTTCCATGCCACAGGGCACGTTGAGGCAGCGAGATGGGTTCAAAAAATGCCTCAGGTATATTTGAGAAGTGGAAAAGTCCCACATATGCACTTACAAAGTCTATGACTACCAATCCACAGTATGTCATACGGCCCACCTTCTTGGTCGGAAGCCTCCTCTCAAATGGTAGATATTGGAACATGATGGAGGCGTAATTTTCTCTCTCAGTTCCCCAGGCCTGCTGAACAACGGACTGGCAGGTCTCATCTCCTACCATAATGCCGTGTCCCCGAGGAGAGACTTTTCAAGTCAGTCAGAAGTTAATATACGACGTTGGTTGCAGCAAACTCTTACCATATGGATGCCCCTTGATTAATTGGCCCAGCTCGTGCCGGATCCAGTAATGAAACACGGCTCGCTCTATCTGAAAGTCAGCCTTTCCTAGATTTATCAGTAGATGGGTAAACCACTCACCCCACTTGCTCTGGCCATATTGGCGATACCACAAATTTCCTTCTTTGTCGAAGTGTATGTAGCCGTTCGGAGATTCCTTCCCCTCTTCCCCATCATCGTCGGGCAGGTGGTCCGTACACCCGATCTCGCTGAACCGTTCCATGTGCCCCCGAAATTGTTCTTCATCTGTCTCAAGCCTATAGACCGGGTCTGAGCTTGAATCTGACTCTGGAGACTTCACGGGTACATCCGCCTTCCGGAATGGGTTCTTGTTTGGTCCGTCGAAGACTAAAACGTTGGTCAGCAAGGGGCTTTGAAAGATTTCAGATCTAACAGACATGATCTGGAGGCATTATAAGTAGCCGTCACATCCACCTGCTCAGGTCGCTCGGCCTCTTCTTGTGAAGGCTGCATGGTGGAGGTACCAGACATAAACTCGAAGTTTGCTTCCGCTAAGCAAAGGTGAAAAGTGCCAACAAACAGGCGGAGCTCAGAAAGTATGTTGGGAGGATGGTGGAGAATGGCCTAAGCTGCAAGTCGAACTTGACCGTGTCGAGGAGGAAAATGGTTGAATTAGAGCGTGAAGGAGGATGATGTGTGCGATTTTGGCAAATCTTGGCAGCAACACAACCCGGGCGATAGGGCTGAACTTTGATATCGCCGGCTACCATCACCAAGACAGCGACGGCGACAGCGACCAAAAGCCAACGTGACCTACCTCATTCGTCCTCGAAGAAGCTTGATATGGCCTTAGCCGGGCATTCGATACCCTTTGGTCTTCGCAAGGTCCTAACACAATGGCGACGACGCACCTTCGGGCTTTGCTTCAAAATGAGCGCGCAATCGGTGCGACCCACCTCGAAAAGGCTCCACATGGCAGGTAGACGATTCATAGGGACATAGCACTACGGCTCTCTACCTTCAGATCCCCTATATATATATATATATATAAGGGAGTATGTTTCCTACTGTGTGAGCGAAGCGGGCTTCCTGCACAGCTGAAGGCTTCCTTCACATCCTTCTGAGCTTTCGGAATGTGTGGTCCTAGCTATGTTGGTTGTGTATTGGAGCCTGACCATAAGGTTCATGCGAGTTGAAGTCAGCAGCCCCTGACATCTTCCACAAAGGCTCGGGGACTATCAGCACATTGGTCAGCAAAGGAGGAATAATTTCGACATGAACAAGGTTTGTGTCCATGTCTATCTTCGATCGCAACCTGTGCTGACCATGCGAGTGTGGTCTAGTGCCTGAACAAGAGTAAAAAAACGCTGTCGGAGAATGTACAAAAGCCCATGAAGGACATGATGAAGGGCATTTCGAACCCAGTCGAGGCTCGTCTCGGGAGAATAGAGGCTGCTGGACAGCGTGTAAGGTCCACGAAGGACTCAAGAAGAAGGAAAATCAAGAACATCTCAAACTCACGTCCCCTGTCTGCAGAAGTCGACCGACGCAGCACAAAGGCAAGAAGATCAGAAGGGTTGTTTCCTTCCGATGCAAGGCTCCTCCTCCACTGCAGCCTGGTCCCAGTCGAAAATCGTTCCATCCCAACGTCCCAAACGACGTAGCGCTGTGGCATCGTATAACAAGAGGTCGTCCATCTGGTCTTGGATGTTGCAGTATTCCGAGATGTAGTTCGATCCCTCGTATATGATTGGTTCGGCGTCGAAGATCTCCTTGAAGTGATCTACGCTCACTTTCAAAGCGTCCCGTATCGCGTCGACCTCGTTTGAGAATTTGGGCACGTGATTTCGAGGATCCGAAACATCGACCAACGGGTGCCCCAGAGCCTCTTCTTCAGTCATGGCTTGAAGAAAAGGAGCCTCTGTACAGCGAAAGACGAATCTTGGAGGAGCGGCGTTACTCTCGCCCGCTATTATGAGCTCGTCTTTTTGATCCTCATAAAGTTCGTCGCAATCATCCGGGTGATAAATCTTTCCGCCTTCATCTGTGGGCTTTTGATGACCGTCATCCTCAGCCAACGGCATCTCATCTTCGACTTCATGATCTTGAATTTCGTTATCCTCGCCCTCTCCGTTCTGCAGTGAGGTGGTCGTGGGGTCCAGACCAGCACCTTTCTTGATTTCGGCCTGGTATCTTATCTTGGACTCTTTGGAAGTCCCCTCCTTCGACCGCCCTGGCTTGGTACCAAAATTCCGGAGGCGCATTTTCCCGACTTCAGCTTTGGTCAGATTACGAGAGCCTTGGGTGGAGTTGTTAATTGGCTTCACGATATTCGCGATGTAAGCCTTGATCTTGTCTGACCCCTCGCGTCTATCCCAGCTGATGGCTCCTGCGATCTCCCGAAAGTGTCTGGACCTTCCAGAAAACGTGCTTGCCTTTGAGAGGGTTTTGGTTTTGGTAGTGCCTCCTTTCGTGGTGACCTCGAGGAAAGGGGGCCTATGAGCGATTACTGGTCAGCAGCAAAGCTTGGCCGACTTTGGGCATCGCAACTCTTACATGCGGGCTCTGATGTCTTCATATGCCATCTCACTGTGAAGACGAGTGGCTGGCTCCATGTAACCGCCTTCAAAGGCGGAGGATATTACAAGTGGGATCTCACGAAAGCCTTGGACCGGTGCTCGCCAGTAGTCGATTACAAGCAAGTCGTGGTAGTAAAGATTGCCGACAGAATAAGCTGGATCTGCTCGATTAAGGCGCTCCCATTCGAACATGACAGGGGCATAATGGGGTCTTTGCAAACCCCAGTGCTGCTGCACCGCGTTGAAGCAGGTAATGTTGTAATTCCCTAAACCTCTTTTACGAGGGAAGGCTGACTCATCAGCCCGTATCTAATATCTCATTCGTTGGAAGCTTACCATAGCTACCTTTGGCATTCTCATCACGACTCAAATTTGCCCGGATCCAGTGATGGAACGTGGCTCGCTCTAGTCTTCGTCAGCAGATTTTCCAGAACACAAAGGCCTTTTCTGTACTTACCTGATATGTAAATGCCGTCTTTTTTGTAGGAATACCAAAGGTCTTCGCTGCTGTCGAAGTGGATTTCTCCTTCTTTTGGAGTTTCTACTTCTAGCTCTGACGTTGTGCTTGCCTCGTCCTTGCCCTTTCTCCTAGACTTGGGGAGAGCTTTGGGCTTGGTACTACGCTGTGACTTGTCTTCCTTTCTTGCTTTGGCTTTCTTTTGAGCTTTACCTTCTTCTTTGCCCTTTTTCTTAGCGATAGTGTATTTTCTGGGATTTGAAATGTTGTTCCATCGCAATTGATCGTATTGGTATTTCTCAAGATCTGTATTGAAGCTTGCGTACTCATCAATATCCACATTCTGGTCCTCGTCCTCGTCCTCATCAGATGTGTTATTCGACGCGTTTTCAAAATCATCTTCCTCAAGACCATCAGGATTACCAGCGGATGTGTCTATGGATTCTTGTTCTTTGATTTGCTGACTCTCCTCCTCAGAGGAGTAAGCGTAGTCTTCATAATCAATGGTAGACATGATGTGGATTGGAGCGGCGGACGGGCTTAATACCACAGCTATACGAGGCGTAAAGAGGCTTCCGATGGTCAAGGATGGGTTTCAAGAAGCGTTGAGAGCTTTCATAAGCGAGATAAGCAGCCGAACAAGGGAATCGAATCGTGTACAGTTGAGAGCAAATGTGTGCCGTATAGTGTTGTCGCAGAGTTGTTCCGAAAGCAAATCCGAATACGAGACGCTAAGGAGATTTGTTTATGGATTGCAGGCTTGGCATCACACATCAATCACGGCGAAAGACAATGAACGCCGACCCTACAGCTCTCTAATACGGAACTTGCCAGCCAGCTTTGCAATCTCCGTTGCAATGGCAGTCCAAACCCAGGCCTCAAGCATGTCCATTTACCTATCACCTTGGCGATTTTGGCCTTTGTCAAGCCCAGCATCCGTAGATTTTGACATGGATCATGCCGGCAAGACATGGCCAAGCCTGCTCATAAATTCTGAATCATTCAAAGGGAACAAAACCCTCATTCTTGCCATTTCTGACCTCCCTCGAGCTCCGCATCTCTTGGTTTCGGTGCAAGAATAGGGGATCATGCCAACGAAACATGGTGATCCGTAATCACAAGAGACCCATGGCTGAACCATTCAGAGAACAAGTTCCCCAACGCTTTTGACAAATTGTCAGGTTGCTAAGGCATATTTGGCCCTCAATGGCTGTTGCAATAGTCCGCTTCCTTCGCAGTGAAGATTCACAGGGTTGCATACCGGCCATATTGCTCCTTTTATCGGGGTTGTTCCGATCCGAAGGGCAAATTTCGATCCATCTACAGCATTCAAGACTCACCAATGATAGATTCTTGCAACCCGCAAAATGTCTCTTTGATCCGGGAAACAACCTTCCAGTTGTACCATTTTTCTTTCATCTTGAGCGCGCAATGTGCCAGTTTCAGACTCACAGGCGGGCCTCTTCCCCATTTCTACGACCATTCGCAAGGCATGTAACCCTTCATTTGCCCCAATCCTTAATTCCCACAAGCCCAAATCGTACATTGTGATAGGAATTTGGGGAGCCCATCGGAGAACAATGAGGTGAGGTTGAGCCTGTGCCGCAACGACCCGCTCCCGCGCACGTCGTCTAACGCGGCTTCCACACCAATAAATCTTGTGCTACAAACTTACAGACCTCAGGCTCTTATCCAACTCGAAGCTTACTTCCTTCTGATCAAGATTCGCAGCTGCTTCATTCCTTAGATAGCATTAGAAATAAATCAGATGCTTCTCCCTCACATCTTCAACCCGACGCCCACCTCTTACTACGATGTCTTGCGCCAATTCCAAGAACGACTCGACGCAGGACTGGCATCAGGAGAGTACCAACCGTTCGTATGGCCGTACCGCGCGTTTGGCCCGAACTTACTGATTCTCTACCTGCTTCTTCCCCCAACAAAGTCAAAGGTGGTCTACTATGCGCGATATCCACTTTTCGCTCTTATCATCTACTTATCCGTGGACTCCATTCTGAAGTGTAGGAGCTCTATGGTGACGATAGGTTATGGGATTGGATTACTGAATGCATGGGCGGTACTATGGAGTGCGAGTTTGATTATTTGGAATGATGCTAGAGGCAAATTTAAGAGGATTGAGGAGCATGACGGTGCGGATGAAAAGTTGCCTGTTGACAGAGCTAACGGGGCTACGACTGGGGCTGAGAAGCTGACGGACGGAGATTTGAGAGCACGGCGAGTTGATGGAGGAGCCAAAGAGTCTTTGGAGTCTCTGCAGGAACATGGGAAAAGGTCGAACTCTAGCAAAGGAAAATTATTTGTCTGGCAAACCCTCCCAGCAACCTTTCAGCACCGGCTGGACTGGGTCTTCGACCTTGTTTCCAACTTCCGCGGCGTCCGCTGGAATTACCAAATCTCAGGCCTTCCACCTCCACCAGCGCACATCCAATCTTCGCTCGAAGACCCCTCTATACCATCAGCCGACGCAAGATCGAACCTTACTCACACCGACCAGATCCGCCGTGATCTCTCCAATTTTTTACTGTGCCTCATCGCCCTGGATGTTCAGAAGACAATCACGCTTCAAGATCCCTATTTCTGGGGTCTGCCGCCTTCGACACCGTCGCCATTTCCATACCCGCGCCTTTCTCGCACCTTGCTATCAGTAGCATTCGTCTATACCTCTCTCCTAACAGTATTCCTCCTGTCTCCTTTCGTCTTCGGAGTCCTCCTAGGTCCCAATATCATAGGTCAACACGCCTGGCCCTGGCTGTATCCTCCCTTCTTCGGTCCCCCAAGTCAAATTTATCGTAAAGGTCTTGCCGGTCTTTGGGGTCAGTGGTGGCATCAAATTTTCCGGTATGGGTTCGAGCAGGCCGGAGAGTTCGCAGGCAGGATAACAGGATGGGAGAAGATGTCGCAAAAGGGGATGCTGTTAAGGGTTGCTGTAGCCTTCGCTTGTAGTGGGCCATTACACGCTTGTGCTTCCTATACGACGCTGGGAGATACGAGGCCAATCTACGGCTCTTTTGGTTTCTTCATACTGCAGCCGGTGGGGATCCTTGCACAGAGAGCGGTGAGTGGTTGGATGAAGAGCAAGGGGTTGAGAGCGAGGATTCCAGCATTATTGAGAGGGATAGTTAATGTGGTTGTGGTGGTGGTTTGGTGCTACGTTGTAGGGCCGATGATTGCTGATGATTTTGCGGCGAGTGGGCTCTGGCTTTATGAGCCACTACCAATTAGTCCGATTCGAGCATTGAGAGGAGATGGATTTTGGCGTTGGGGAGGGCGTTGGGTGAGATGGTATTCCGCTGACCGATGGTGGCGAAGTGGGCTGGCATGCTAAGCGAACTGCAAGTCGTTTGGAAGTCAGTCATCGCCGCCGCAAAGCAAAAAGCAAGGCGTGGCATTCCTAGCATATTTGAGAATCGAACTCGTAGCTACTGGCATTTCTTTTTGATCCGCAGTAAACGCCCTTTGATGTCACCTGCTTTGGAGCTTTGAAAAATTAAGGCTAGACCCCTTCAGCAAGAGGCTGGGGCTTTGCTCCTCAGGTAAAGGTGGTTCAGCAGGCTTCAAGTCATTGAAGAAACGTAAATGGAACGGCTAAAGATCCCGTTGAGTCTCTCTCGACGGTATTCAATCATCTTCTTCCCCTTCTTCCTCGTCTTCCTCATCGGTATCTGGGTCCAGATTCAGAATTGGCATCTCAAAGTCACTCTCATCGCTATCCTCTTGGTGTAAAATAGGCTGTCTATCTGACGCAGTCCCAGAACCTGATAGAGAGGACTTCCTGACGGCATGGTCTGGTCCACCAGTATCCACGATTA
Organism: Alectoria sarmentosa; assembly: GCA_009733775.1. Lineage (NCBI taxonomy): Eukaryota > Fungi > Ascomycota > Lecanoromycetes > Lecanorales > Parmeliaceae > Alectoria > Alectoria sarmentosa. The sequence goes on from WOGZ01000230.1 coordinate 47,964, forward strand.
CGGGATCTTCGGGCGCTGGTTCCATCAGAGCTTCCTTTAGTGGTTCATCAAAACCCACTCGCGCTCGCTTGTTGGCCATTCCTATCACGACTTGCTCCGTGCTGTTGCCTCTATCAAATTCCTGTATATCGAGCCCGGACTCTTCCTCTCGATCACGCTTCGTTGAGGTGTAGGAGATGGCGGATCCAGACAGTGGCAAGTCTGTCGCTGAATTTTGGAAAACGCCTGTAGGCTCTGTACTCGCAGCAGCCTCCCCGACAGCTCCTGTTGCAGCATTTGCTTCCGCACCGTTGTGTCCTACCGCGATGATGTTCTTTTCGACGTTGGCGCTCCCATTGGTACCTACCGAATCTTGATAAAATCCGTCGTTCTCGCTGATTTGGGGGTGATCGTGCATGTATGAGTCTTCCTCCACCTCAGACTCCATCTCTCTCCCATCGCTTCGCCGATATTTAATTGGAGGCATTTGGGGACGTAGCAGGACCTCTACCTCTAAAGCTTCTGGGTGAGATCTCGCAAGAAATGGTAGAATGCTGCTTGTCTGCTTCTGTCTCTTGCGTTTGGATGTGGGATTTATCACACTTGAAAGCATTGCTTTTCTGTTATTTGTGATTATGGCCGTCCGATCGATTTGACACCGAAGGGAAAACGGAAAATACTCGTTGGGTAGATTCATTAAAGTCAACGGTAGAAGCGCTCTTGCCGCTTCGAGTACGTCAGGGGAAGCATCCGATACGTCCACCTGATTGCTCGTAGATTTTAGGTACGAGTCTGCATTCGTTGAGGAGGTGATCCCACTTGGACGTTTTGTGGTTTTGGAAAACGAAACTTGTCTGTCCTGCAATTGAGATTCAACAGAAGGCAAGAGATCTTCGCAACACATCCTGATGCATCGAGAGAGTGAGATTGCGTAGGACCTAGGCAACGAAGGCCCAAAGGCGATAAGGATTTGTGACGTCAGCTCATATGCTGCTCTTCGAAAACCATCATTACCGTACTGGCTCTCAAAGGTCCACAATAGTTGCTCCAGAATGGTGGGAGCTATGGCTGCAGAGCTATGGCCCATACGCGATATCATGAGTGAGCAAACTCCTATTGTTGAAATTTGAAGCCGAGGTAATCCCACCCATAGCCCCTCACGTTCATCTCTGCCAATTTCATGCCTAACTTGTGGGTTCCTCCCGTTACTTGGCGGAAAGGTTGAAAGTACCCTATCGACCAAGTTGAGAATATTACCTACTGGAAGTGCTACAGCCGAAGCATTGGCAGAGCCTAGGAATGCCTGCAGTATATGAAGAAGACCATCAAGTCTTTCAATTCCAGCATAGATCCCGGTCCACGCAGGCAAAGCCAATGGCGTTGGCTTCTGGTCGCTTACAGTTTCCTCAACTAGAACTGAACTTGCAACATCATGTTTCCCTATTGAAGGCGTCCAATCTTCGATCAATGACCGGAAAACTTTGTCTGCTGTTCTTTGCGCCGAAAGAATCACAACGTCGAGAGATTTTGCCCATTCTTCCTCAGTGGTATTCTTGGGTGCGGAAACGTGGAGTAGGACAAATAAACGTCGGGCACTTTTGGATACAGACGCTGAGACGGAAGCTGGATCCTCTCCGTATTCGATATTTGAGGGCGTAGGAGCAATCAGCGGGTGAGTCAGAGACTGTATCTGCGGTACGAATGGACGGAATGATGTCGGGTGCATAGTGATCAGCTCGCTCAATGCATGCAAGACTACAAGAAGAAGTGGGCTATGAGCATCTGATACTTGGGCCGCCTTGAGTGAGCGTGGGTCTTTGATTAGATTGAGACAAGCTGTGATGAATCCAGGCAATGAAGGTGTAGTGATCTCCCTTACCAGCGACTGATGTTCGTGTGTGAGGAGGAAGATTCTGGTCAAGGTGATAATGCAGAGCCTCGTAGTACCTGGGAAGTCGGGCTTCTGCTTTAGAAGTCAGAATTTCTGCTAAGCCCAAAGTCCAAGACATGCAATCCGTCGCACGAGAGCGAGATGACGGAATACGAGAGGTTTCGATGTATATCCGGATAAATCACCTACTCCAACAATGCCAACGAGACCTCTGACCCATGCCCCTACCCCCTGCAAGACGTTCCAGCCTCCAACTTCGACTGTGGCTTTGATTAAGATCACTGCTGCATACCTAGCTTCTGGACCTTTGTCTTGTAGTAACGCAGAGAGCTGGGTTTTGAGTTTGTGAAATATTACTACAGAATCGACTCCACCAACAACCTGGCCATTATTACTAGGTGCAGTGAAAGCTTTTCCGCATTGAGTGATAGTAGTTGCCAGATAGGGAGCAACGTGTGGGAGTTGTTTGGAAGGCGTAGAGGAGAGGCGCTGGGTGACCACTCGAAGTGGATTGAACGTATCCTGGGATGCCATGATGGCCTCCTTGTGAGAAATTCCAATCCACTACATGCATCACCTAGTCCATGGCTCTTTCTCGAATGAGGTGGTCGCGATTCAAAGGACAAAATCTGGAGCAGAGAAAGTTTTAGCTTGGCGCTCCACACCGCACTAGCCGTTAAATACACGTAATCTACTTTATTGTACAGGTTTGGTACTACTTATCGGGATTCGGGGAAGTTCGCGCTGGCATTTGGTGAAAGCAATCAAAGTTGAGCTCTCTACCTACCCAATTGGCCATTGGTAGAGCTCTGCCTGGCAAGTAGGCGGTTTTCGGTCTCCATGGGGCCATGCTGAGCGTCAGTATCCACTCTCAGTCGCCATGTCAACGCAACTGACAAAATGTTCAGCAAAGAGAGCCAGACAAAGCTCGGCACTACCTTGATGTTCTCGATACTGCTCGATGCAATGGCCACTGGCAGGAGATCACAGAGCTGACGCGGAAGGTTGCAAAGCATGCGCCCCAAAGAGAATGTACGTATGCTCCGCACAATGTGCACTGTTCATAGATCTCCTCACGTGCCACGTGAATAAGGAGGAAGCTGAAGGGCGCAATCTCTAGGTCTCATTCTCACTGCGCAGACCGAACGCCGCATAGCTGAAGTCTCCGGCCGACCTGTCACCTCTGCCTTCGCGAGCGCTCTGTCTCAATTGATACCTCCCCTACAAGCTGCAGCAGAAAAAGAGAATACGTTCAATGAAGATGCATTTCAAGCACAGATATGTTTGGGATGGATAAATTCGACCGTTGGGGACCCCAAACTAGCGCTTTCAAGTCTGCCGCCGACTTTCGACCGAGTCTCTGACCGCTTGAGCCGAGATGGGGGAACCACAGCGCGATGGACGCAGGTCTGTATCATCAAAGGCGCCTATCTACGCGGTATGTGGGCATTCCCGCTTTTGTTAGGCAGGATTAGCTGCTCAAAGCTCTAGGTCTCTCGTTGGAGGAAACGAACAATACGGGGGAGGCAATTCGAACTTATGAGTCAATGTTGCCGTACATCACAAGCCTCGCAGCCACATTCATAAATACTCCAGAACATCGGTATTGGACAGAGAGTCTTCTTACTCGACATTGTATGCTGTCTAGCCGTCATGTTTCAGCCAACCTAGTATCACCTTCGATATCGGCAGTGCCACCGTCAAGGGTTCTTGCGCCCTTCCGGGCGTATTCAAAATACTGGGACACCAAAAGTGCGTCCAATGAGGGCACGCTTAAGGCCGTCGACAGGCATAGGTCCCACATGCAGACATGGGCTTATTACTATGATACGCTGTCTGTCTTGTTACAGCGTGAGACCGCCCAGCATGTCTTCGATTCCAGATTACAACAGGGCCTAGAGCTCAGGAAGGTCGAAGCCACTTACGAAAGCATCTTGCTTAAAGAGACTAAATTTCCGAGAGCGGATCAAGCCAATTCGCAAATTGAAAGCTGGGTCGATCAAGTGATGGCGAATTGGAGGGTTATGTGCGGTCATACTTGGCAAGACGAAGATCTTGGAGAAGGAGGCAAAGCCGCTTTAGGCCATGGTGTGCTTGAAGTAAGTCGTTTTTCGAGGAGCAAGGGCTTTTACGGACAGGATTTTCATCAACGAAGAACAGCGCTGACGGTACCCTTTACAGGTCCTCTATCGTGCAGCTACCAAAAGCTTTCATTCAACAAGAATACTTCGCCACCTTTTCACTGTACATGCAGCTATAGCAGAGTTTGATATCGCTACCAAGGCACTCGATTCTTACTTTCAGATCCTCATCAAGGGCAAAGCAAGAGTTGAAAAGTCTGGCGAGCCCGAGATAGGCCTTGACGACGACGGAACATCCTTAGCCACAGCCGCTGCAGGCATCAATGTACTCTGCACGTACGGACGGCGAAAGGAAACAGAGAGGGCTTTAGGTATTGCTCATATTGCAGACAATTGGCTTCAGAAGTTGCAACCAAGCTCAACCCCAAAGCCCGTTGCAAGTGCCGAGGATGTACCTGAAGAATTGGTAGATCAACAGAAAACACCTAAGCCTCCTATCCCAGGGAAGTTCTTGGCTCTTGGGTACCATGCTCTAGGGACCAGTCAATCCTGTTGGGCGCGGCTGACTTACGAGACCGCATTACGACCAGATCTACAGGCACAGGCGATAGCCAACTTCCGGACCGCTTTGGATCCTAAATTTGGAGAGCAATTCAACGCAGAGTTCCTTTATTCACTTGCATTTGTACTTGCAGAGACAAGAGATTTGGATGGTGCTATTGCTGCTACGAAGCAAGCGTTATCTGCTAGCAGGCGAAGGCCCAAAACCAATGGGGTTTCTGCAACAGATTTTGCAGGTGACGGCACTGAAGACGATTACGATATTGACCCAGACAGACGAGGAACCCTGCTTAGATGTTGGCATCTTCTAGCCCTACTGCTAAGTGCGAGGCAGAACTTCTCGACATCAACAGCTTCCTGTGAAGCTGCTCTCGAGATGTATGGTGGCAGAGCAATTCTTTACGGAGGCCTTCAGCTCCTAGACTCGTTGAAAGACCTGGAGTGGTCTGAAAGGAAGAACATCTTGGAGGTGAAGATGACCCAGCTTGCACTTGCAGAGGTTGTGGACGGCCCCGAGGAAGCTGTCAATGCTAGTGGAGAGCTATTAGGTCTCTACACCAAGCTTTTCAAATCTCCAGAGAAGGTAGCTGAAAGAGTGAGTTCACCTCCTCCGAACAGCAACGGCACATCGACGCCGCGAAGCTTCAGAGCTAGCGTCTTAGGGCTACCATCTCGAAAGAATACTCTCAGATCCGAGAACGCGACCTCAAGCTCATTGCAATCGTCTGAAGCGCCTGACCATGCTATTGAGGCGCCGGCTATCTCAGTCACCGGTGACAACGCTTCAATACATCAGGAATTGAACCATCATTCACATTTTCTCGTGCGACATGAATCCAAGAAGCTACACAAGCGCAACAGCCGAAGAAGCTTAGTTGGCATCCAAAGAAGTCGAGCTGGAAGTCCCTCTAAGGCCTCTACAGTGGATGGATCTCGGAAGCAAATAAACTTAGGTCTGCCAAGAAGACATCGACACAATAAACCTCTACCAGCAGATGGACAGGGTAATGGCTCTGTCTATGATAATGAAAGCTACGCTTCCGATGAAGTTGGCGTCGCCATCTCCCACAACATGCCCTCAATGTCTTCATCTCAATCAGCTGTATCCGACCCACCCAACCGTCTTTACTCCATTCCCTCTACGGCTGTAAACATGGACAAAAAGAACCCCAACACCTACCCCGTTGCCCCCAAACCATCACTCTCTCAACGCCAACGCCCTCAGCCAATAGTCCTCCACGAATTCGCTCCGCTTGCAGAACCACACTTCTCCCCAGCAGACCACAGCCGCCATACCCTAACCCTCCTCACAAAGGTCTGGCTCCTAATCGCATCACTTTACCGCCGCGCCTCCATGCCCACCGACGCCCAAGGTGCCCTCTCAGAAGCGACCATTCACGTCCAATCGGTCGAAACATCTATATCGAATCGCGAAGGCAGTAGCGCTGAAAACTTTGCTACACCAGGCTATGGTGGGCTCAAGTCCTGCGGCGAGCTATGGGCTGATGTGCTCGCTGAACAGGCTGCTTTACATGCTTCGCTTGGAAATGTCGACCAAGCATCTACGGCGTACGAAACGGCACTAGGGCACCACCCAGATCACGCAGCCGCAACCGTGGGCCTATGCAACATCCTTCTGGACGTCTACTCCGCCCCTCCTCCCACTGTCATCCCTGCCATCCGAATCGAACCACCACCCTCAACGCCCACACTCGCTTCCCTCCCTCCTCTCCCCTCCCAGCAAGACGAAACCACCGCCAGTAACAACTCCGATCGCACTACCGCACCAGATCGACTGTCCAGACTTGCAGCTCGAGATCGAGCCTACGGCCTCTTATCCGCACTGACCAAGAGCGGAACGGGATGGGACAATAGCGAAGCGTGGTTTGCGCTTGCGAGGGCGTACGAGGAGGGCGGGCAGGTGGAGAAGGCGAAGGAAAGCTTGTGGTGGGTCGTGGAGTTGGAGGAGGGAAGGGCTGTCAGGGAATGGGGAAATATTGTCTGATGGACGATTTGCAAAGTGAAAGCGAGACGGATGACTCACAGCGAGGACTTGAGCTGAGAACTCGAGCGTAAGATTTTGACGCCCGATTGAATGACACATGTATACGAAATGCAATCCTGACCTTGCAAATGCATCTCACTATCAACATGTGATACAACATGAGCGAGCAACCGCACACTCCCTCTCCATATCCATCGAAAAAACCCCCAACCAGACCGTATCATAATCGATAATAGCATATAGATAGGCATGCTTGCACTGCCCTCCATGTCCACCCATTCATTCATTCATTCATTCATTCATTCATTCATTCATTCATTCATTCATTCATTC